>JBAMYA010000012.1:4076354-4087758 GCA_037176975.1 Arrhamphus sclerolepis | reverse complement strand
TCAAAATTTTGTGAAATTTTACTCACAAATATTTAATTTTAAAGTCGTGATAAAGTTAGTTTAGAACAAACGTCTTAATCGTGGAAAAGTCTTAGATGTTTGTATTTGCTTTTGATTTAGCTTTAGTTTTTCATTAGCTTTTGATTTAAAAAAAAAAAAAAAAAAAAAGTTTCTGGCCAAAAATCACTGACAAAAGTCATGATATTGCAAAATTTGTGATTTATCCTGAAATTCTGACAACATACCCGAACACGGGAGTTGCACTTTGACTCAAGAAGCCTGACCAGAAACAGGATCTGAGCGTAAGTTTTTCAGGGTACAACAAGTCCAGGAACTTGTGGAAAATTTAAAAAACGCATCAGGTTGAGACAGAAAAGAATAACCTGTCCTCAAACACAGCTTTCATGATGATGTGGCTCGTGATGACACCCCCACAGTTCCAATTCCTTCAGCTGAAGAGGAGAATCGGCTTTTCATGTTTCGCATTGAAGTAAATATTGAGCTTTTCAGTGTGTTTATCACTTTGCAGAAGATTTTATTTTCCATTTACCTCCATGACTCCATAATCTAAACAGCAGAGGGCACATATGGTTTATGTTTTTGAGAAAGTCAGTGGAACTGACCAGGTACCAGAGCAGGACCTTCTACTTCTACTACTGAGCCATGCTTTTGTGACGGATGCAGTTCAACATCGTCTTGCTGAAAGGTGCAAGGCCTGCCCCTGAACACGATGTTACCTGCTGCTCTAAAACATGACCTTTCAGCAATGATGCCTCAGATTTCCCAGCCTGTTCCATAGGCACTAATGCACCACTATACACTCACAGATGCAGGCTTTTCAACTGAGTGCTGACAGTAACAAGTCAAATGGCCCCCTCATTTTCTAATCCAAGTGTGCCGCGTCCATGGTTCCAACACGAATTTCAGGACAGTTTCCCACTTTGCCTCGGTCCATTTTAAAGTAGCTTTGGCTCAGAGAGACAGACATTTCTGAATCCCCTTTTTGAGCCATGCTGCTGCCATCTAAATAAAAAATAAGCCAATATTTTCCATGCAGTGGTAAAATGTTTCATTTACAACATTGTTATATTCTGTTGGTAATAAATGATGGGTTTATGAGATTTGAAAACAATTGTCCCACCTTTTGTTTTGCAGCTGGGGTTCTATTTGAAGCAAAATGTGGTTTTACAAAGATCACTTTTGGTATCCCCTGACTGAAATCTGCATGGCATCAGGATTTTAGCCGCTGAAGATGTACATGAATATAAATGTAGCGCCACCACATAAATCTGTATTTTTGAATATTCAACAATGTATGAAGTGGAGTTGGGAAAAGAGATTGCATAAAATGGAAACAAACTCCATAAAAATCTTTGTAAGAGCATCTATACAGCTCCTGCAGGCGCTGTAAAAGCAATCTCAGCTGAATCAGCCCCACAAACAGGGATACATGACTATAACGCTGGAAATAAAGCTGCACTTTAATGCTTTAAAATTGCAATGAAACAAAGAGACACATCTTTGAGACGGCGGACTGGCAGCAAAGAGGATTACTGAGAGCAAATGAAAATGTATGAAGCAAATTGTTGTCCAGGAAGTAACTCCTGCTGCTCAAGTCGACCAGTGTTGAGTAACTGTACCTGTATTTCAGGGATGTAGATCACACTAACCAAGAAAACGCAGAACTGAAGCTAACAGAATTACAGGCACTTCAACAAGGACAATGTGACAGAATCAACTCATCTGAGATCATGGTAGCGAGACCAGCTGCCCGTCTTAACTGAGTTTTAGATTTAAACTCTGAACTCTGAGCTGCCGTCAGCTTCTGTAGTTAAACTTGCAGCTGATGGCTAACATGATTTAATTTACTGCGTCTTTGAATGAGGTATAATTGTACTAGTTTTTGTACAATTGTCTGGACAAAATGAGAATTATATGTCACCATAGAAACCAATTTTATTGCCAACGCAATCAGTAAGTTGACCGTATAAAGAAAAATGGAAAAACCCACTTGTGACATCACCCAAAGGTTTCTGGGTGATTTTGTTGCTTGTTTTGGCAGATATGGAAGGTGATACCTCTGCCTGACCTCGATTAAGCTGCACATATGGGAAGAACTAAACAGTCTCCGAGCTGGTTGGATCACAAACACCTTAACTCAGTTACCATTGTGAGCAATTTTAGCTTAGCTTATGTCAACATATGATGTTAACTAACATTACCCGACATTCATTCTGGTCAAATCTGCCCACCCATTCTTTAGTCCAGATGTCGCTCCTTAAAGAAACATTTTAAATTGAGACTGCCAAGCTCTGTCTTACCACCAGACTCCCGCAGCAGTCTAGCTAGCTGGCTTGATTTCAACTTTCCAGGTCAACCATCGTCCTTCCAACCAAGGAACATTCCAGGTTGGTTCAACAGAGACTGAAATGCTTTTGGAGCCAAGTGGACAACTTGTGCTTGTTGCAACTCAGCAATTATGCTGAACTGAAAACGTCACAGCTTAAGTTATATCGTGTTAAAGCCCAGCTAAGTTAGCCACATGCTAACTGTTGTTTCCATGTCTTTCTGATGTCCTGCTGGTCGAGGCTTTTGGACTCCCTGTTGTTTATCGTCTTTCAACACTTTGTTGTCTTTATTAAAATGTTTTTACTCTAAATTTCATTTCATTGCGACAACGTGAAAATTTACTGTTCTGAAATGTTGTCATTTTCTCAAATACGGGCGTTTTGGCAAATACTTTACTCCTCAGACACCAATTATCCTGTTTCTGCTCTGTTCTGGAGCTGAAGAAACGTCTGGGACAACCCTGAACATCCTCTTCAGACCACTACAAGAGATCCCAGCAATAATCATCTTAAATGAATCATTGACTTCTATAAACAACAGCTGCTGCGACAATTAATTTCCCTTCAGGGATTAATAAAATATTTGAATTGGATTATAATTTAAAACTGTTACCTCTGGCCAAGTACTTGTACTGTGGTCAAACAACGTACACATTGCACTTTTTAATCACATTTTCAATTCAAACTCATTGCTCCGATTTGGTTTCTTTCCCAGCGGTTTATAATCCCAACATCTTGAATACTAATGCAACTAGAATCTAATCAACTTACTAAAACACAAAGACAAGCAAGCAGAGCTTACTCAGCGCCAACACTACAATACACACTCGCACTCATCCCTACAGTGTAAATGTCACTGAATTATACAATCTGTTCTCTTTGCTTGGCGTAGCTGCAACAGGAAGATGCCAGGTGGAGTTTCTTGCATTGGAGATAATAAAACAATTTACACACTCATGAAATATTCTGTGGCTGAGATTTATTTTTAATATTGATGTTCCAGTTTCCACTGTCCTCCAGTTCTAACAATACCCCTTTCTCTTTTTTTTTCCCCATGCTGCTATTGCTGGGTTCTTTCCGTCCATCTTTACATGTTTTGCTATGATCGTTACCCCACCAACAACAAAGACCTGGGGACCATCAAGCATGCAGAAGACTCTGCATGAACATAATGTAGGACTTTATATGCGAACGCAGCCCTTAAATCCACAACACAACTCTCCAGAACAGAAGTTCTTCAACTCTTGTTGGATGCGTGACGTGAAGCATGCATTTGCAAAAATCCTATCAATCACTGCAAGTCACGAAATCTGTAGGAAATGTCATAAAAATGCAATAAGTGCACGTAATTTATTTTGAAAAAGGGCATATGATCTCAGAGCGCTTCCGAGCACAGCCAGACATAAAACACTTGAGTCTTGTACGCTGTTCTCATAATGTAAGTATTCATGTGCTTGCAGCTGAGATCTGAGGGGTTCACAGCGCTCATGGCAAGTTGGGGGAGACAAGACTGGGACACAAGAAACTCCAGAATTCATTTGTGTTTTGCAGCGAGGCCTCGTTTCCTCCTTTCCTGTACGATGCGACATGGTAGTGTTTGTGCTCGCCAGCTGTTCACAGGGGAGTGAGCATTTGAGTTTCTTCTTAAAGCTGATTTAGCATGTATTCCAGTTGCAGAAAAACCAAGGAAACAACAAAGATGAAAGGTAAGAATCAAACTATACAGTGAGATACATTTTAAATCAAAAATGTGCGGCGTCGATTCAGAGCTTAATGTATTGTGAATCAGAAGCCAAAATCTGTAAAGCAAAGCCGGGAATCTGTAACCAAGAGTTCAATCATCTTTGTTTTCCCACTGAAAACCATGTTCAGAATAGTCCTTTTTTTTTAATGCTGTTGTTGTCAAATTTGAACTGGGAACAGGCAAGACTTGATTTTACAGCCTACTTGAACAGAACAAAAAAAAAGTGATTTCTGATGTGCTCCAACTTAAATGACTCCATAATAATTACAGTCAGCACGTTTGCTGAGGTTACCTTTAGAGAGAGACCAAGCTTTTATTCATGAACTGTTAACAGGTTAAAGGAGGGTAATGGCTCAATGGGGAGTTCACCAGTACAAGAAAAGGTAATGGAAATAAAGTAAAATCTGGCTGGTTGTCAGCAAAGTACTGGATGTGTTATGTAAAGATTCACTGATGCTGACATTTACAAGGAAATAACATCTTTTCAAGGAATAATAACAATAACAAGTCACATGACCGCTAAAAGCTTCAAAAGCAGGGGCCGTTTGCTCTAACTGCTGCACCACCACCCATGTACAGAGGCTACGGTCCTCCTGTCTGTATACTGTTAATAAAAGGCCACTAGAGCATTAAAAAATGCTTCAAAAGCAAGTTTTCATTGAAACAAACACACAAACAAAACAAAATATTAAAAAAATTCCCAAAGTCTTTCTTGGAGTAAATAATCCTTTACAGCAATTAATGTTATGTGCTCAGTCTACCACTTTTAATTATCCTTAGATAAATACTAAAAAAAAAATTACAAACATGAAAAGAAAATTAGCTTCTATAAATTCATCAATTTTCCTCCCTAAAAGCAAAGACACCCTGAAATAAAAAGCCACTTGCCAGAAGCAGCGCAGGGATCATTTTAAGACGTTAACTTTTTCCAAAAAGCTTTCACTAATACAGATATCAGCACCTGGAATTAAGATCGCAGGTGTGAGCGAGGAGGAACGCAACACCGTTTGACGCTCGCTGAGTAAAAGGAATGAACAGACCCCGTTGCAGAGGAATACAAGCCACAGCTTTATGCATTCCACTCGCCCCGTGCATCTGCCACCGTAATTTGCGATAATGACGGCATCCCAGCAGGGCCACTCTGCACAGAGTGATTCGGAATTGATTTAGTGCATTAATTACGCCCCTGTTACGCCGGTGTCATGGACAATATTTTACAATTTGATAAGCAAAAGACGCGCCGTGGGATCATTTTGATGAATTGTGAGGGTTCGGCGGCAGCACGCTTTTGTGGTCATACCTTTTAATTTAACGGTAATCACTTTCCCCCCTCCACGCCGTGGAAGAAGCAAGACTTTAATTTCACCTCTGAGACCTCTGCTCTGCACCATGTCTGCTTTGATCAAGCCCACACAAAAAAAAAAAAAAAACAGACCACACACATTTGCACAAACACACACTGGCAGAGATGAGCATGACTGGGCTGGTTCATCCATGCTTGTGTGCACACGTGCTACCATCATGCATGGAAATACAGTGTGACAGCATCTCTCCAGTGCTGCAGGCAAGACAACCAGGACAGCGGTAATGAGCAGGAGAAGCATCTCAGTTGTACCACCTACCAGCCCCCCCTGAGGGCTGAAGACACCCCAACATCCAAGCGGAGAAGCTCCAACTCCCTCAAGAGTTCACATTCTTATTCTAGCCTGTTTATCTTAACACTTTACAAAAAAAACTTGATTTTTCTCTGTTTGTACATTGTCAAACTTTTTGCCACAACCTCTCCCCGATGATTCAGAGTCACAATTTTAGCTTTTTCCATCTCAATCCACTCCAAACATTTCCCTTTAGAAGACCACATGAGTGAGTGAAATGATGATCCGTCTCTTCTGCCTATTCTAGTCGATGGAGTCAGCTGGTGGTTCGAGGCTTGTTAGGAGGCTCCGCAGGAGGCCGCAGCCAACGCTGGGAAGAGCTTGCATTTGTGTGTGTTTGTGAATGCGCAAAGACTTAAAAAAAAAGAAAAAGGAAAAGTCTTCCCACGCCCATTATTGGCAAAATAAACAGCAACAAAAGTAATAGCTCAAAAAGAGGAACATTAAATAAGTCACAATTAGCTTAAAAGGACAACAACATGATCAATCCAATCTAAATATGTTACAACAAAGCAACTAGTGTCTTAGTTTTGCTTCTTTTTTTAAAAAAAAAAGAAAAAAAGAACACAAAAAAACCCTCAATTCTCAATTAATCTGAGTTTATTCTGTTTGACATTTCCTGAGTTTTCAAAAGGAGGAAAAAAGGGAAATGAGGTTTGTTAGTTTAGTTCATTTCTATGATAATCAGGCGATGCTGTTTAGGAAACGTTCGGGGTTTGGCCAGTTACATTTCCTGAAATAGTTGTTGAAACTTCGGAACCACAGATTTTCACAGATGGAGTAACGCAGACACCAAGACATCACAACAGCAGCCGGCCTAAAACCCAAATACGCCTCGATTGTGTAAGAAAGGTCGTCTAGCGAAGGGTGGACTGGAGAAGAGCTGCAAAGTATTTATTGCAAAGTTTGTTAAATCCTTTATTAAAATGTATCACAATCAGCTGGCTGACGACTGAACCACCGACATGTAACCAGCGGATTCAGAGGATTTGGGATATTTATATGATGGAGCAGATAACTTCTTGAGGCTACAAAAAATGTCCTGTAATGAATTTACTCACACAGTGACAACCCCACACCCTACCCTTATCCCTCCATACCCCCTCACTATTTGGTTAATTATGTTTTTATTTATGTATTTAGTTATTTTTATTGTATGTATTTATATTTATTTTATTTTGTTTTTGTGGAAAACAAAATTGTGATGTGCTGATGTTTTTACTGGCAACAAAAATAAAAAGTTCCAAAGTAAAAATAAAAAAAGGGGGGTCAGGGGTTACTTTTTTCCACATCAGGCTAGGTTGTTTTTGGATGTAATAAATACAACCTCCACTCCTGTAGATGTTGCAGTACAGCTTGCTGCTGCCTTCATAGTTGTGGGCATTTCCATATCATATTGTAACACATGTATCGTATCATATCGTGATTCTATCGTATCGTAAAACATGTATCGCATCATGAGGTCCTCCCCAATTCACACCCCCTATGGTGAAACACTGAAATCACAATTATTTGAAACAATTATCCACTGACTTTTGAAGCATGTTGTATTTATTTCACACAAAACGTCAAAAAAAGAAGAAAAAAAAAAAGTTGAGACTTCAACTGTAAATGGAAATTGCAAGCGATGAGCAGGCAGCACTACAAGCTGCTCAAATAACCCTTTAAATGTTATTTGGTCAGAAACGCCAGCATGACTCCAACAGTAATCTACCACCTGTGGTCAAGTGGAGTCAATGCCTGAAGTGCACATCATTAAGAATATTTGTTTTTTCTCAATTATTGGCAACACACATGCCAATGTGAACCAACATTCAAATCACCGTTAAAGTTTGATTAATTGCAGAGTCCTAACTAATGTTGCTAAGCGTTATTTATTTCCTCATTTACCTCTATTGTGTGTGCTTTTCCTGCTCCAGAAAAGTTTCTCCTGAAGACATTCCAGGTGGTTTTCCAGGTTAGTTTCAGATGTATTATAAAAGAAAAAAGAAGGAGAAAAAAATCTGGCAAGCTTATGAAAGATGATGCTGCAAAGTTGTGTTAGTGCCAGCCTTCCAGCAGGTTATTAAAATCTTTTGTTCACACATCATAAAATAGCACATGGACGATTAAATCCAACACATACATTGTCGCCCGCGGGCGTACTATTTAAAGATGTTCAAACACAAAGATGCTGTAATTTGCTATTTTTTAACCTGTGTTTGCTCCAGCAACAAGGTCCAATAATAAAATGAGTGACAAGTAAACTGATGCAGTGCTGGCGCATCAGTGATGGAGAGAAAGCTGATCTAGGTGTGCACTGGTAAAATTGCTGCACCTGCAGCTACAAAGCAGAAAGAACGTCTTCCTCCAGTCAAAGCTGCAGCTCACATGAAAGACTTTTGCTTTTGCTGTTGTATTTTTAATACCAACAGCAGCTTGTGTTCATCTGCCGGAAATCAAAGAGATAGAAAAGGAGTAAGACAACAGAGCAGTCTGTGTTCAGCTGTCAGGCATCACTGTGCTTCTGGTAACTCTACTGGAGCCATTTACGTGGTGCGTAAGCGCACTTTGAGGAAGGATATTTGCCTGTGAAACAACAAAAACAAAAAGAACAATGAAAAACAGATTGCATTCTTTTTTTCTCCCTGTTATCGGACTCAGATGTCTCAATTACCCCACAATTAACGAGCTGTGAGATACATCAGGGAAATGCCACCGTGATCTTACTGGGAGTTGGATGGCACACAGAGGGTGCTAATTTTCCCAGCGTTAAGAGCTGTAATTATGCAAACGCTGCTGGGTGCCCGAAGGCGCTAACAACCTCCCGTTCCAGGCGACAGTCCCAACCTTTTATGAGCTCCTCAGCTGGTTCAGAGGCCCGTCACCCAGGATCATCGTGTCACTGCATGGTGACAGGACCCTGTGGTGGCCATTGTGTTTTCCAGGAACACAATAGCATGAAGCATCATTTGGGGAATGCACAGGCTGGTGGTGAAAGACCTTGTCTCTGAAACTGTCCTCTACCTTTCTCAGACCATCTGAGTGCCATCAAACAACCCTAAGCGAAGAGTTCAAACCCATAAAACGTAAAGATGAGGCTCGACTAAGAAAAATCAACTGAGGCAACAGAGGCAAACAGTAAAAGTAAAATTAAATCCATCAGATCTGAGAGGGTGCATTAACTTTTCATTAATTTCATAAGTATTTACAAGATGCAGTCATAGATTGCAGCTTTTGCCCTGATTGTTTGCCTTTTAGTTTGTTTTTACAATAAAAATTTAAATGGATATCGTTAAACTGTATCTGTGCATTTTTGCAAGCTGATTTCAGAGTCTCGCTGACTTGAGTGTCAGAAAATGTAATTTGTAAAACTTGCTGTATAACCACAGTGTTTCAAACGTAAAGATGATAATAATGCCTATTCTGTAAATGCAGTATATCTGAAATGCTAAATTTAATAACCCTTCATAATAAATGACAAGGCTTTTATTTCCTTTGATCCAAACATTATTAATTGTGGAACATGTTGGGACAATCGAAGCAGTAGTTAGAAAGTCATGTTTGGCAGAATCTGGGGATTTTATTTATTTATTTATTTATTTATTTTTTAGTTCTCTCCAACAAGTGTATGTTCACATTAAAACCAGATTCTAGCTGGGCACATTGGCAGTATTATCCTACCATTGTAGACTGTGACTTCAGGGTTGACTCTTTGAAAAAGAAAAACAAAACAAAACACTACCACATGACGGTGCTACCACCACCCTGTTCCACCACTGGGATGTCAGTGGTGCTTGGTTCCAACATGGCTGCAACAGCAGCTTATGTTATTCAGGTCAGATCAGGCTCATACAACATGTCTTAACCAACATTCCCAGTTCCAGGTTGAAGTCAAACAGGAAGATGGATTCATTGCAGGTCCTTGATTGACCACTAGGTGCTGGTTTATGATACAGAGAAAATCCCTACTGACCTCCAGGATGGTTTGGCTGAAGGAGCCAAAAGTGGATCATTTTAGGACGCTTCGGAGAAGAAATCTGCTGGGACCTGCAGTTGATCATTTCCGTGACCTGATGGGTCCCAACAAAGATCTGCTGGTTCTTGTTTCAGGTGTTTGGACAGAGGATGTTTGGCCAAAATTAATATAAAAGTAATTTCAATTATTCTGGGTTAGCATTAGCTATGCCAGCGAAGTTGTTCCAGCTGGTTCTGCAGCTTTGCAATGTTGAAAATGAGAAAAAATTGCACAGTCTAAAGTGTTAACTCACATCTGGCACCATTTATGACCTCTACAACACATCTGGCTAACACTGGTCCATTTGTGGCTAAACTCTGGATTCGAGGCAAATGTGTCTGCAGTCAGATATCTTGGTCAGATCCAACCAGATGATTTTGATTCTCCAGTTTTTTCAGTCTCTTAGCAGCCTTTCATGTGCACATCTAGTACAAAAGCTGTTTGAAAAGAGAGTCTGAATGCTGCATATCTGAGAGCACTGTATCTGCGTGGCGGAATTTTATCAAGGCCTTCATGGTAGCTCCCAGCACTCATTTCTTTTTCATTTCTAAAATATTATATCCCATAACATGCAGATTTACCTTAATTATACCTTAAGAGGCTTGGCCCAAACCAGGAAAATGACTCCCAGATCAAAAGGACACAGAAGTATGTGTTGATACTGAATAATACCAGTACCTGCAGAAATGGCAAATATCGCTGAAGGGCAGACACGGTGAAAGAAATGTGATAGAGTGAAGCCTGAATTACTGCCTCGCAGTAAATTAATGGCATAAAGCCACTCTCACAGACAGTGAGAAGAGCGATCGCACGAGCGCTGAATAATGACTCAGAGAGAGGCACTAATCTCTGACGAACACACCGATCTCGGCAGGTTAGAGCAAGGACGTAAAAGAAATAACTGCACCAGGGCTGACGAGGTCATGATGCACGGTTGCAAAGATTGTTGTGGAAAGAACAGAGTAAGACTGGCAGACGTCTGGGATGCCATCATTGAGAGGAACGCATATGAGAAGACCCTTCGTGGTCGCCAAGAATATCTCTGACTATATCTCCAAGTAAATGACAGACCATTGCCTCGAAGAGGTCAGAGACTGTGGCCCTGAGGAGAAGATGGGAAAAAGAGTCGGCGGCAGCAGAAGCTAAATGTTGAGGTTCTCTTTGGGAGTGATGATGACGGATCGGATCAGGGATAAGGACATCAGAGGGACAGGACATGATGGATGCTTTAGAGAAAGTCAGAGAGGTCTGAGTGAGATGTTCAGAGGAGGGATAGCGAATATATCAGTAGAAGGATGGCAAAGTTGGGGATGCTAATCGACTAGAGCTGATGTGTACTGCCAGTAAAATCCAGCCTGTCACTTTGTTTTATCTGGTCTGTAAGAGCGTGCAAAGACAAGATCTCAATGCGACTGCCCGTTTTATTTGCTACTGACATCAAGAAGTGGAATATATATATTACACAATATTATACTCTATATATTGTACATCACCTCTGTCCTTCCTTCCCTCTGTCCTAATTCTCCTCGTCTCCTTCTCACCCAGCTGGTCTTCAGCAGGAGGGTCCACCTAAGATCCGGGTCCTGGTCCAGGTTTCTTCCCATGAGGGAGTTTTTTCTTGCCACTGATGGTGTTGCCATGTGCTCGGGGGTCAAGCTCT
>JBAMYA010000012.1:4038093-4076254 GCA_037176975.1 Arrhamphus sclerolepis | reverse complement strand
TCAAGCTCTGGGTTTCTAAAGCGCCTAGAGATGACTTGTTGTAAATAGGCGCTATATAAATAAATTGAATTGAATAACCTTGAATTGAAAACCTGAGGTTTCAAAACGTTACGGTTCAGCGAGTGTTTGCAAAAGACTTGGCAACAAAAAGTTGCATTTTTTTTCTCAAAACTTGTGGGTTTTGTGAAATTAACTTTTTATAACAAAAATTTGTGATTTTAGGACAAAAACGTTTTGTAATTTTATGTTAAAATGTGACTGTATGGTTAAAAAGTCTTGGTTGTTGAAAAAAGAACAAATTTTGAACACACATTTTAAGAGAAAAAAATGTGATTTTTGTACAATTCTGAATTTTATGATAAATGTTGCATATTTTTTTATTTGAATTCAAGGTTAGAAATTCACTTTTTATGAAAAAAGTCATCTTGTGAAATTTTCAAAAAATGTCAGTTTTATGATAAAAGTTGCACATTTTGTGAAATTTTGTGAATTTTATTGTACAATTCCAAGTTTTGCAGGATCAAGGCTTTTTAATCAGAAACTGTGATTTCTTAACTTAAAATGTTAAAACTGACTTCTTATAACAGTCTAAAAACTGAAAATTTTCTAAGGTTTCACGTTTTTGTCCTGAAATCAAAAGAATTCTGCCACAAAACTGTAAATTTGACAAAAATAATGAGTTTTGTGGAAAAATTTGCAGCATTTTGTTGTAAAATCTTTTGAAAACTTTTGCTAAATCATGACTTGTCGACATAAACCTGCTGAATCAAACGGCCAGTCGCACTGAAAGTGTGTCTTTAGGTGCTTCCAGATGAATAAACTCGGCAGCACAGGTCCCCCACATATTGCGACTTACACCCAAAAGTGTTACTCCGACATTTGTTTTACTATTTTGGATTCCTTGACTATGTAAACATACGCTTAGCAACTGGAATTACATTGATATCATTATTAGTTTAATATTTATGGCGGTTTTCTTCTGGATCTGCTCCACAACTATTGATACGTCAAATCCGTTGACATACTTCTGTTTCAGTAAACTTTCAGCTACAAGTTGGTGTTAGTTGCTCGTCTTAATCTGCATTTCTTACGTCACAGTGTTGAGAATTATGATAACCCCCTACCTTTTTTTCATGTTCCGGATCTTTCGTATCCAGAATATTATCAAGCTGTGGATCAGACTTTTACATATTATAGAAACTATCATGATCGTGTCCTGTATTTTGTAGCCAAGCATTCACAGCATTTATTGAGATATATACACATATCCTAAAAATGGTCCAATCTCGCAATGATAAAGAATCCTTTAAAAAGTTCCTGGATCCAGACAGTGATCCGGATCACCTCCAAAATTTAATTGTTTGTTCGCTGTCCCAATTTGGACATATCCTGAAATTTTTATGAAAATCCGTACATAACTTTTTGAATTATGTTGCAAACTAACAGACAAACAGATAAACCAGCGCCGGCAAAAACAGAACCTCCTTGGTGGAGGTAATCAAATGAAGCAGCTGGCCGGGCCCCTGCATTCTACGGATACGGTCCCTAACTATACATGCACTTCTATCAACTTATGAAAACTGTGAATGATCATTAAAACCCCACATTCCATAAGCAAATGAATGTGATCATAAATCCACCAGACTCATCGTAACCTTTAACCAATTTTTGACTCGAAGTCTCACTTCCAGATTTCTGAGACTACAGCTTACGCCTGGCAGGCTAACAAGTACATCCTCTGCGTGTACTTCAGTAGTTTTGCTTGCATACTACATGAGATTTCTGGGGATGCACGCTTTGAGAATAACTGAGCTGCAGAATCGCTGAGCGCCTTTTATTTGCAGCTGAAATGGAACTCATGGAAAATGGGAAGGCTTTGGTGTGGGACGTCTCTGGTCGCCGTTTCATCTCATCTTTTTTCTTCTTCTGTCTTCTGTTTCCCAGCTGTTCTGAGCTGAGTTCTTAGAGCCACGCTGCCATTTCTCTTTCTAAAAATGACAGAGTTTAGAGAAGGAGTGCAGCTTAAAGAAGCCGTACGCCGTCTTTCATTTCTCTCTGTCTCTCTTGGCTGGTGTTTGCTGGAGATAAGCTGGATCGAGAGTCTGTCTGCATGTCGACACAGAGCGCACACCTCAGTGACCGTGTCATTCATCTCTCTGTGTACGTGCATGTGTGCTTGAATCCCCAAACTTGTGATGGGCTCAAAGTTCTCCTCAGAGAACTGAATTGTGTGGTGGGTTTTTTTTTGGCTTCATGGACGGATGCCCTCTGCCCCTCCGGTCCCTCGGCTCTCGGCAGCAGCACTGGCGTCGCGCAGTGTGTTAGCCGCCAGATTGATCCGGCTTTAATGAAGAGCCCTTCAGCCCAGGTCACATCATTAGCTAGTCGCGGGCCACTGTGGGCCAATTGTCAGAGCCCTGCTCTGCAGTTCTGGGGAAAATGGGTCAGTTTGAGTGACAGATGGACAGTAGAGCCGGCCACCAGGCGAGATGAAGGGAGGCATGCCAGGTGGCAGCTTGGTGACGGCTTAAAGTCATTCTTCTTAGTGCTGAAGCACAAGTAGTTCCTTCTGAGGTTCCCAAATACTCAGGCCAGCTTTAGTCATTAGGTTTGCTGAATAGAAAATGATGAATGATCATTATCTGAGGACAAATGTCCACAGGCAACAAGCAGAGCCACAATCAAGTTCAAGTCATGAAGGTCTGACCTACAAAACCACTAATGTCTGAGTTATTCACGGATCAATCTAAAACGGAGGTGTCAAACTCGATTTCATCCTGGGCCACATTATCACCATGGTTACCGTTAAAGGTTATTCTTTACTTTCTCAACCAGTGATGTTGTCAGATTGCACTGGATTCAGTCGTAACAAAAAAAAAAAGAGTGATTTTCTTCTTTTTTTGTCAGAAAATCTCAGATTTTACCTTTGTCATAAAAACACAAAACTATTTTGTCGTAAAACTGATAATTTCACAATATCACAGTTTGGTTAAAAAAAAAAGAAGTGAATTTTCTTCATAAAATCCCCAATTTTTTTGTATTTTTCCTGTAAAAATCACAAATATAGAAAATGCCGCCCCCTTTCTTTGTAGAAAAGCTCATTTTGTTGTAAAATTGTAAATTTTGAAAGGTCAGGACTTATTTTTTACCTTAAAAAAAACGACATTTTATTGTATAATTACAATTTATTGTTGAAAAATATAGACATTTTGCAACATTTTGACATAAAGTTAAAACATTCGTAAAATTGAAACTTCTGTACAATTTAAATACTTTGTTCTAAAAATCACAAAATATTTTTATTTAAAAACATGTTAAATTTTTATGAAAGTCATGGGTTGATAAAAATCTTTTCCAAAAGTTTGACACTCTTTGTCAATGCAAACCATAAAAACGTGCATGTGATCCGTGCACAAGCTGTTTGTGACTCAAACATGGTTCTGATGGAGAAAGTGTTTGCTAGTAGGCGTACAGACAGTTTTATAAACCCGATTATTTATTGGCAGACGCCATTTCCTGCTCTCGGGCCAAAGCAAACGTTTTTCTAAATGAGCACCCTGATGAGTTTCAAAACTCGTCGCATGTTACATGTTTTTTTTTCCGGTTGTGTTGCTTCAAACCGCTGTCACCTCTGGAGCCCCTAGTGGTCATCCAGTGACCTGCGGTGTCCTCTGCTTCCACAGATGTGTCAGCTCGGAAAACCAGATGTTGAGACCCTCAAATGCTGATCAGACAAACGGAGAACCGAGGACACAGGAGTTGTTGGTGATGTGATTTTTGGACAAAAGCTCAGCCAGAGAAGGTTTCAGAGCTCCAGTGACTTTCCCTTCTTTGCTTTCAATCTTTAAGCTGCATTCTTATATTACTTTACTCTTTTTGTCCACACACAGACAATCAAACACATACCCCAGCGGCATGTTCGCTGAAAATATTCATTTTAGCTCAGCAGCTGTTTTTTTCCTGTCATAAAAGTGGCACCCCTCTGGCTCTCGCCTGGCTTCCTCCTTTCTTCTCTTCTCCCATTTTAAATCTTCCCCTCCTACTCTCCACTCTATTTGTCCAAATATACTGCCGCCCCTCCTTAAGCTGCGCTCTGTAGCCACTGCCAGCCAGATACACGACGTTTGTATCTGATGGCCATGGTGCAGCAGATGAGACGTAAGGATGCCGACGCTGAACTTTGCATGAACTGTTACATATTGTGTGTTTAGAGCATTAATCAAAATTGCAGGCTGACAAAATGAGAAAAAAAAGAGAAAATGGAATAAACTCTTTCAGGTGTGCTTGCAAAGTCGTTGTTTGAAGTCATTGGGCTTTTTCCCATTCTCAGCTGGGTTTTATGGGAACAAAAAGTTTTTAGAACAGTAATACCTCATTTAACCATTCGTCCTTTCTCTGACGACTTGTGACCAGCAGCGTGAGGTTATATGGGTTTCTATGGCAACCGTTTACCCCCTCGACCCCCTTCACATTCACTTAACAATCCCACAGATGCCTAATTGTTTCTCTAATGATGCCAAGTCTAATGGGACTGTTTATGCTGTTTATTTGATAGTGCTGGCCCAGTAATTAGACTGCACCTCACTTCATTAAACAGCAGGGGGGAAGAGATTAGGCCTGGTGGCACAGGCAACAGCGATAGAGTAAATTAGAAAACACATCGCCGATGATGGAGGTGCACACCTTAAGACTGGCAGAAAGCAGCTGTACATACGATGGAAATCTGTGGTCAGTCGGCATGGTGATGGCAATTCTCACTAATCTTTCACTGTATTTCACAGCAGAGGGTCTTATCAGCAATTTCTTTCTATCGTATGGTGTTTCATTATTCTGGTGTATGCTTTTAATCAATATCCAAGATTTCATCCAGATGAGTGATTCAGCTGAAACGGCTGCCTTGAATTCAAATGTGAAAATGGCCAAATGATGGCTCTAAAAAGTATCCATCTCGAAAGAATTGAGTATATTGGTCATTTATGCAAAAATCATATGCATGATTTTTTTCATACCAAGGTGATGCTGGATTCTATCATGGTGATGCTGGGTCCCACCATGAGAATGCCGGGTCCCACCATGGGGATTCTGGGTCCCACCATCAGGATGCCGGGTCCAACTATGGTGATTCTCTGTCACACCATGGTGATTCTGGGTCCCACCATGATGATGCTGGATCCCACCATGGTAATGCTGGGTTCTCCCAAGGTGAAGTTGGTCCTGCCATGATGAAGCTGGGTCCCACCATGGGGATTCTGGGTCCCACCATGATGATGCTGGATCCCACTGTGGTGATGCTGGGTTCTCCCAAGATGAAGTTGGTCCTGCCATGGTGATTCTCTGTCACACCATGGGGATTCTGGGTCCCACCATGATGATGCTGGGTCCTACCTTTGTGATGTTGGGTCCCACCATGGTAATATTGGGTTCTACTATGATGGCAGTGGTTAGGACTGACACTCTACAGCAGGAAGTTTCAGCTTTATCTCTGCTTGTCTTTTTGTGTGGAGTTTGCATGTCCTCCCTGTGTCTGTGTAGGCTTAACCCAGGTACTCCGGTTTCCTCCTACCCCAATTAGCTATTGAGGATAACTGGAAATACAAAATTCTGCCAAGACATCATTTACATTAACTATAACGTAATTTGATTAATCAAAATAATCAGAGTAATTACAGGAATAACTTGGTCCATTAAGTAAATCAATCTAGTAAATGTGTGTGTGGCAGTTAGAGAAAGCTGCTTACGTTGTAAAAGCACCTTGAGTGGTCGCTGGACTAGAAAGGCACTATATAAGCGCACTGTTGACAAAAAGAAAACTCATCTCAACTTCTTGCATCCTTGATCACAATTTTTCAGTGATTCCTGACGATTTGTCACTGTAGCTTTGACTCAGTTCTCTCTTAACACAACCGTCTAACTCCATTTTTCCTCACTTGTGAACAAGACATCATCAAAAATGTGAAAGGGGATTCCACCCTTTTCCAACTGAGAACAATTCTTTATGCAGACCGTGCGGGAAAAAAGACTTCTACAGCTTTAGTGAAAGGTTGCTCACTGAAGCTTCTTTTCTAAACCTCATCATGTTTCACGAAGGAAAATCTGTTTAAAAACATCATATATTCACGTTTCTTAGCTGTATCTTGGTATATGAGTGATGAGATGAACGATTATTATTCAAAGCGCAAAACAAACAAACAAACAAAAGGTTTGAGACCATTTTTATTTAAAACTTCACTGCGTCAGAAGAAAGCCAAGCTCACTGACTGGACTTCAAGCACAGAGTAACAGCGTTTGGATGCAACGTAGACTCTGCCAAAATCCAGTCAAACTGTAACTCGGCCAGAGACACCCGACCTGACGAAGAAAGTCCAACATCTGTCAGTGCACTAGTTAAAGGTGAAGAAAGTCAAACATCTGTCAATAGGTGAGAAAAAGCTAAAATAAATTCAGTTACCGCAGAGTAAAAATCTGCAAAAATCTGTGAAACATCATAGTACCACGTTCAAAGCAAGGCTAGAATCTTCAAATTAAAATTCCCATATCATGCTATTGAAGTCTATTCATGAAGTACCTCAACTAACTAGTGAGATGGTTTTCGGGACTGCATTGGCTGTTTTCTCTATTGTCATTGTGGTTAATGGTCAATCCATACATATTTGTCCATGCTTAGATATTTGTCTGCTGGACTCTAACCCAGATCTTTTTGGCTGAAAGGCTGTGCTATAACCTGGACAGGCTGCCAACAGTAAATGTTAAAGGGACTGCATTTTTTCACAAGTCACATTTACTCATCCACACAGCACTCTTTTGGACAAATATGTATGTATTTCCAAAGATTAATGGGTCGATGCAGGGCTAATCATACATACACCATCCCCTGTCCTTCTCAACTGGAAGCTGACTGCTGTACCCCCCTGGGCTACCTTCTGGGGGTCAAGGCAACAGTTTTAAGAGGCTGCCTCAAACCCCCAGAGAGTTGTTTGACAAAGTATCTACAAGTGCTACTAACTAAGAATGTTTGCTGTCACTGAATTCTTTTACCTTTTGCTCAAGCTGTGATGTTGCTTTGTGAAACTACAATAGCTCCAACGGTGGCCAACAAAAGAAGCACATAAAATAGTCTGCATGGATTTTAAAGTGTTGTTTATTTTCACGCAGTCTGCAGAAAGAACAGTACTTTCAATCCATTAGAACTAAGTAAAAAGCCCCACAAGTGAACTACAGTATATCATTGGCACCAGTTGCTCACATTCACTCAATTGTCCTCATATTGATCTACATGAATCCAAATTAGTGGGACTGTCTGATAGTAATCAGCCTGTTATATTGAGTCTCGAGGAATAAGAATCCAGCGCTGCTCCTGTTGAATGAAGCAGCTAGGAATTGTGTGAAGCCACAATCACCAATTCTTTCACAAAGGATGGTCCAGCGGTTCCTATACTAAACAAGATAACAAAGGAAACACTAAAACTCACATCCCTGGTATTTAGAGACTTCTGCTGTCTCTTATCATGGCTGCCACTCAGATACTTTGTTACTTTACTGAACGAGTAACCTTCGTAAAAGCAAAATGTTCAATTTGGACTCCATCAAAAACAGCTGTTACCCTCACTTCAGTTCACTGGTGACAGAAACCAAAGAATAAGAGAACAAAAGATCTCAGTTTTCAGCAATGACGCATTAAACGACGCATTAAACATTGGTCCATTTAAGGATGTAAACGTTGAAGCAACATACCTTGAGGAAGGATAGGTTCCGGTTTCGATCGATGCTCGTAATCTCCAAATTGCCCATGACCACCTCACAGTTCTCGTACAGCTTCCTCAAGGTGCGGTACTGCTGGTCCAGGTCAGACAACGTGCTCAACTTGTTCTCTGTACCGGGGCAAACTGCAAAAAGAGACAAGAAAAGATATAAACTTTAAGGAGTTGTGTTCAGTAGTTCATCCATCCATCTCTGCCTACACAGATCAGACAAGACCTCCGTCTCTGAATCCACTATCTCTAGTTGTTCTGGGAGCACAGCCAGGAGTTTGCAGGCCAGCCTGAGCTAGCCTAAGAGATGTCTCCTAGTTGGACATGTCCGAAACACATCCCCAGAGAGACGTCCAGAAGGATTCCTAAACAAAAGTTTGAACCACCTCAACTGGCTCCTCACCTTAAGGAGGAGCATCATCTCTAGTCTGAGTCCCTCTCAGATCACTGGACCTTATCTCTAATGGAGAGTCAAGAAATCCTGATCAGGGCCACTTGTATCCGCAGTTTCATTCTTTTAGCATCGAACTACAATTCAGGACCATAGATGAAGGTAGGAACAAAGATTTCCTTCATTTAGGAACAAAATGAAGGAAGAATGCTACTAGAGAAGTTGTTTGAATAGGAGACACAGACCTAAAGAAACAAAGTTCGCAAGGTGAACCATAGCATGTAACTGGGTTAAGTAAATCTAAGTAAACAGCTGAAAACAGAGCTGCAGAGGATTCTTTTGACAATGAGGGAGCTGTGAGAGTCAGGACCTGGGGAGGTACAAGTGGGGTTAGCAGGGTGGATATCATTTCTCTGAGGCAGTGACCTACAGTTTGGATTCTGGCACCGGCACACCGTTTAATCAAAGATATTCAAATTGCTTTGGTTGACCTTTATGGAGGGTTTCACTTGGAGACTTTGCTCGGCTGACGAGATGGCAAGACTTTGAAGATATTACAGGGAGTAGACGCTGCTCTGTTGATGTGTGGGAAGGCCAGGCAATTAGAAAGTTGTGGGGCTTTTTTTTCTGTAGCTTTTTGCCACACCGAGAAAAACCATGAAAGCAGACATGCAGGCAATCACACACAAGTCCCCCTGCAGATAGATGGCAATGACCCCAGCAGCTTCCGCCCAAGTTCACTAATACAATGAATACCCTTCCTGTTAACATACCGCTGACTCTTATTCTAAAAAGAAAGACACTAAAGACATTCAATGCATCTGCTTTTCAAATAAATATAAAATATGTGTAAATGAATGGGCTCCTCTGTGGTCTAATGATAAATGTGTGACAACTGACTAATGCGGCAGCTCCCGCTGTAATTAGTTCCCCCACGTTTCCACCTATCAAGCCCACTTTCCATCGCTGCCAGCCTTTCCACCAGTCTGTCGCCCGTCCCAGTCTCAGATCCACAACCATTTGCTCCACCCAGCTGGCACATGCTACCTGGGGCACTGCTTGGGTATTTGGTTCGGTTTAATTTAACTGCTCATTAAAGTTTGTCAGCAGTTCAATAAATATATGTATTTATTTCCCCCCAGTGATAGCAACTTTCAGTTGTTTTTGTGTGTAAAAAGTAGCAGGGCTGGACATTGCTTCCCCAATGCTTTATATTTATCAACTCTATCAACTTTTAATTTGTGCCAAACTCTCACAAGTGTTATTATCTATTTTTGTCAGGAGTCTCCATAGAGTACGCATCTCTTATATCATAGCCAAGCATTTTGAATGAACTCTGCCAAGGCCATTACAGGGCATGGAGTAGTTGGACCCGTTTGACCTCCTGGTCTTCAACACCACAGGTGAATGACCACAGATCAACTTACGGGGACAGATGGACTTCAGGAAGGACTTCAGGTTGATATTGGCTGATGTCATCGCAGCCCACAGCACATTTTTTATAACATGACACAAAAGAACTTTTGAAATCTCTAGCTCAAATGTCCTAAGGGCTACTCTAGGACAGCGTCATTTCGAAGAAGCCACACCTGAAGCAAATGATGCAACACATCCAAGTGCCAAGGACGGCTCAGAGTTGCAATTCGAGGAACCCCCTCTGGGCGTTTCTGAGGAACAGGGAAGGGATTAACAGTCACACTGTTCCTTGAGTGATGTCAACTTGCAAGGTGACAGCAGACGTCCCTGCATCCAGCAGGAAAGCAGAAAGAGCAGCACCCAACACCGATTAAAAATACCTCATCTTTGTATGAGTAGAGAGCTGAATACACAGCAGCTGGGCTTTCTGTGGACTGACAATGAACAGTTACTTAACTACACTTATTTTGCACGACTTCAAACACCAACTCATTTATGTTTGCTTTTAGCGTATGTTACAAGTCTCACTGGCACCTCTTCAAAACATCCTCAGAAATGTCCTCGTTATATTTGTTACCGTTTTAATAAATGCCTTGGAGTGGATTGCTGATTAAATTTTAGGCTTAAAGTTTAAAAATAAGGCCAAAATGGGCTAAATGAATAATGTAATTACCGTTAAGATGCCAAAGATGGCTGTGTCAGTTTTGCTGGTACTCAGAGGCAAGAACAATGGTTTCTATTTGGGGTCAGAAAACTTCTATGTTCAAGTTTCTGCAAAGTTCTGAAAACTAAATAAAACCACTGAAACAGGCTTAACTTTATAGTTTCACAATGAAGTGCAACACATTTATAAAGAAAAAAAGATTAAAAGAAAATCTGAGGGCTACTGCATATTTGAACTTGCTCCAATATTGAACAACATTGAGAGCTCATAAACTCTCATATTGCTTTATGGATCGTTAGCTCTGCAAAGATGAGCGCGCTTCCTCCCCTCCGTGATCCTTCGTGCCGCTGTGGGCGCAGGATGTACAGGACAGAACGGCATCGCGGGGACCTGAACTATACTGATAAATGAGATTTGCTGACCACACACACACACACGTGCACACACATACAGACGAGTTATTAGATGAAATGATTTAAGAGAAGATACAAACTCAAAGGAAGTCGGCGGGCGGATCTAAAACCGGCCCAATCGATAAGCGCATGTGCAGCAGGATTGACTTATTTCTTTCTGTTTGAGAGGAGATGAAAGGTTAGCAGGCTTCTGTAATAATCTGTTATTGAAACTTTCTTGCAAGTGTGTGCGCCGGTCTGGGTCTGCGTGTCGTGATAAAAGATCAGAGGGGAGAGGTGAAAAGTGAAGGATAAGTAACTCTCAAAAGCCAATATCTGCTGGCAACACACATACACACACACAGGGTGAGTAAGCTAGGTAAAACCAAGCAACAAAATGGAATTGAAAAAGAGCGAAGACAGAGAAAGAATGTGAAACACAATCTCGTATCTTTGAGAGTGGCGAACACGTCCCGCAGCATTAGCATTCATATCGATGCTCTCTACTGTAAATGCTCTTTTCTCTGAGCTCATTTCAAAAGTGTCCAGATCCATCTGCTCTATTTATTTCTCTGTGTTCCCCTAATTTCTTTTTTCTCTGCCCTTAGCCGTCCATTTCTCCAGCTCTGCCCCCCGTACACGCCTCCCGCCAGTCTCCTTTCACCGAGCATCGGTGGCAGACGATGAATTGAGTCGTTGGTTTTTAGCCTGTGAATACATGGACCGTACTGTCAAGCAAAGCATCTTCACAGTTTTGTTATGGAAGAAATGGAGCATGGGTAATGGAAGAAACCCCATAAATGTTAACCTTCTTCAAACCTGTGAGGCAAATTGTCTATCATATGTCTTCACATTAACTTCAAATAGCTAATCCACCAATCACAGTGCAGAAACTCAAAATAGACGTAAACAAGACGACTTGATAAAAAGGTCAAAGCAGAAACAGAATGGATAATGGAGAATGGATAAAAAAAGGTGATTTAACCCTTAGATGCACCTTCAAAAAAGTTAAATTCCCCAAAAGAAGCGATGAAAATATCTTTTTTTTGCAGACTGATTCTACAAACACCCCCAAACTTCATGTGGCCTTCAGATTAGCTCAAGAACAATATGTAGATGGAACGGGCTTTCATGGAATGGGTTTCCATGGTGATCAGTTGCAATGCAAAGCGTCAGATGCAGAGGTGTAAAGAACACCACCACTGGACTCTGGAGCAGTGGAGACGACTCATCTGGAGTGATGAATCACACTTCTCCATCTGGCAATCTGATGGACGAGTCTGGGTTTGGCGGTTGCCAGGACAACGGTAATAGTCTGACTGTAGTGTGCCAAGTGTAAAGTTTGTTTCAAATTCAAGTTTCAAATACATTGACAAAAAGTGATGACACAAGAAATTTATTTTAGTACAAAAGCCATAAAAGACGTTTTATGATAAAAGTCACTAGTTTTGTTAAATTTGAGGTTTTATGACTACTTCTTTTTTAAAACGCTAGTTCAGGAACTACAAGAAATCTGACAACATAGCTGGCTGAGAACATAAATAAAAACTGTCTCTTTAACGGTAACCATGGTGATGATGTGGCCCAGGATGAAACAAACATTTGCTGTCATATTCTGCATTAAGTCTGCAGTACACTGGAGTGATTATTCAGCGTTAGCTGGTTGTTGATGAAGATAAACAGAGGTGATGCAGGGAAATAAAGTAGATAAAAGACAAAGAGAAGGGAAAGGCACTCTAATGAACAAGAACAAGGTGTAGAGGACATATTATGTTTTTATGAGAAGAACCGCCTGAGTGGGTATTACTTTGGTGATGTGTTAAACATCCACCCATGAAGTTGGAGACAGAAGCGGGCCGCCTCTCTGACATACTAAGATGTTCATGTTGTTACTTGTTCTCGCTTCACTTATTTGTTTTTAAGCTTTCGTCTGAAGTTTTACTCTCTCACTTTTCCATCTCGCTCATTATTTTCGTAAATGACTACACGCTACATCATTTCCTTGCAAATCCCCCAGACTGAGGTAAGCAATCTGAACTCGCTGCAGGAATGCCTTGCTCCGCCACGACTAACAAGAACAACATGGGAAAGATAATTAAATGAATAGAAGAGGTAGTTGAAATGGAAATAGCTGCCTCTTTGTCTTCCATTTGTGACAGAAAAACTTAGGCATCCATGATATCTGTGTTGGGAGTCGTGTCGGGTGACTGAGCAGGGCGTTGAGGTGGCATTAGCGGGGTTAGCGGCCCGGCATGAAAGTGACATAAGTAAACCAGATTGGATTCGAGGGCAGAGCTCTGTGGTGGCTGATTTCAGCATTGACACTTTGCAGAAGTGGCTTTCCCGCAGTGGCGGTCACGTTCCTGAGGTTGTCTGTTACCCAGACTGCAAAAAAATACGTCAAGTGTAATCAGTTGTGGCAGAAAGTGAGCTTATCTGAGTGGGTTTTACATCAACGTGGACTGACGGAGTCGTTTGTGAACTAGAGAATTGAGGGCAGTATTGCAGGTATTTTTAGTTTTTAATTTTCTAAATGACTTGATATGAAATTCATTGTAAAGTTTGGCTCTGTGCAGTTGTATAAGATTGATAAAGGTACTTTTTGTGTGTAAAACAAACAAACAAAAAAAAAGTTTTTTCTCTTACTGCCTTACAGAAAAAGGGCGACACTTTTACTGTTTTAGATCAGTTTGGATTTCCAAAATTATTGTTCCTTCCTTCAGAGTCAGAAGTTTACATACACCAAGTGCCTTCAAGTAATTCAGTTAAGCCCAAATGATGATGTCATGGCTTTGGAAGGTTCCTATAGGTTTATTAACAACACTTGAGTTAACTTTTAAGCACACCTGTGGATGTATTTTAAAACACACCTCAAACACACCGCTTCCCTTTGTGGTATCACGGGAAAATCATAATCTATAGATATCAGGAAGAGAATTTTGGACCTCCACAAGTCTGCAAAAGTTAGACACCTGGTGGAAACACCAATCAGCCAGGAAAGAAGACGTTACTCCAAAAGAACCAGAAAAAAAGACAGATTACAGTTTGCAAATTGTTTGGCCATAATGACCACAGACAATGACCCTAAATATACCACCAAATTAGTTACAAAGGAGCTTAAAGACAACAAAGTCAACGTTTTGTGGATCACATAGCCCTGCTCGCCACATCATCACCATAGTTACCGTTAGAGGGACGGTTATTTTTTATGTGCTCAACCAGCTATGTTGTCAGGTTTTCTGATAGTCCCAGGAGTTGTCTGTAAATGAAAAAAAAGTCATCAAAATACAAAAATTTTGATGTCAAATTACATTCAAATTTAAGAATTTTGTAAAGTAAATAAAAATAATTTCTCAACATTAAGATGTTTTTTTCCATCTTTCCCATTTTTTTTATTTTAAAAATTGCAATTTTTGTTTGAAAACACCAACTCCTTCGACATTGTTAAATTAGTGTTAGTTGTAAAATTATGTAATGATTCATCTTTTTGTCCTAAAATTACAAATCTTTATTACAAAAAGGTTAATTTTGCACTTTTGTTGGAAATGCTTTTGCAGACATTTGCTTAATTATGACTTTTTGACATAAAAAAGCTGCTGTTCAACTCAGTTATTCCACGTTTTTTATTGTCAGTACCGAATCAAACCGGCAGTCGTGTTAAAATCTTGTCTTTGCAGAAAGTGACGGGCCAAGGAATGGACCAAGACAAAAGCAAACTATTGTGAGAAGGTCCTGGAAGGAAACCTAGAACATTTGAGTCAGTCATACAGTTTAAAGGTAACGCTACCAAATACGAAGGAAATGCTTGTAAATGCTTGTAAACGTCTGGCTTTGACGAAAAAAATACAAAATTCTATGTCATTATTCTGACATTTAGCAAATGGAAATAAGTTTGATAATCCTAACTGACCGAAAGTGAGAAAAGTTTAGTCGGATTTAATGTTCAGTCGTTGACTCACTCCTTCAAACATCCCGGGATCCTGGACCAACATCAGAGGTGGTTATTACGAGCCATAAAAGTCTTCATCTCCCTCATCACTGTTCAATCATCATCGTCATCATCACCTCTGCTTCCCAGAATCCATGCGGCTCTGAGGTGATGCTGACGAGGCAGCCTCACAGCTTATGGGCTCAGCTCTGAATGAAACGAGGGGTTTCATCCCAAAACGAGAGTAAGAATGAGAAAACTGCCGACTCTGACGAGAGGAGTGATGGAAGCGGTGCTCCTTTTTACACAAACTTGCCCTTCCTTAATAGAATGGCAAAATTTATCGGACACTTCATCATGGTTCTCAAATTTATATCCCCCAGTTTTTTTTAGTACATATTTAAACTTAGATGAAGGGTCAGCCTGACCTCTTGTAGACTTTTTACATGCTTGAGTTGCACAATGAAATCACTCCTGAGCATTTTTAGCTCATGTTCAGAACCAGGCTGGTTTCATAACTGATAGAAATGACCAAAGCTTCAGAATAAGAAGAAGCTGGATAAAATTGGATAACTTCTACAATTATTGCCCCATTACTTACATTCTTATACTGTAAGATGTTGTTGAAGGTGAAAGCAGGCTTTTCTATGCCACTTTGCTTTTTTTTGTATTTCTTTTTTTTTTATATGTTGGGGAGAAAAATAGCTGTAATCCAGTCGATTAAACATATTAAACAAAGTGATCTTTTGATTAAAAAAAGCTTTTATGTTTGTATTTATCAAGCAAACCGTTTGTCTTTCTTTTTTAACTTTCGAGGAGTCAATTTCAATCAATTCATCTTTGTTCATATAGCACATTGAAAGAACTATGGTTGACGATTACAAACAAATTAAAGCTAAACATGAACTTAAATAACAATTTGGTGCTCAAGTTTACTTTTACAGTTGCAAAAATCTTTCCAGCTGCTACAGTTTGTACAATTTATGAACCCAAGATAGTTTTATTTTTTTTGCATTCAACAAATTCATTTTTTCAACCAAAAAGCAGATTTTTAAATTATTATTTATTAAAAGATGCAGACGTTTTGCTTTTGCTTCATCCTGAAAATGTCTCATTTTCAGTTAGCTTTCCGGATTTCTCTTTTGCATGAAAAATCCAGAGTTTCCAATAAAACTATCTAAAAGCATTTCTTCATGAAGATGAATCTTTATTTCCACGTGCCCTTCATTCAGGGCGTATGTGGTAATCTTATTTTAATTTACTTTGGTTATTTATGACGGCCTTTCTCTGCTTTTAAAGGTGTCGTGTTTATACTTGATTCATTTTAGAGGTCAAAAAGTGGTCCAGATCAGAATTTTCCATCGGTTTTGGACGGCTGGTTTTGGGTCGAGGGGAGTTCAGAGCCGTCTGTCCCTCACAGTGAAAGATTCATGAGGTCATATAGGAAATCATGAATTTAACTTATGGCTGCAGATAGAGGTTCCACTACTAAGGTTACTGCTACTGTTGTTCAGCTGAACTGTAAGAACTATTTTTTGTCACATTTCCTTGCAAACGCGTCCTCCTCTGTCAAAATTACAGGTCATGAATCTCTCTTCAGCGCTTGGAAAAGCACACACACGTTTGTACATACAATAAAACAGGAGCTCCTGCATCAAACAGGTAATCATTTCTCAGCACAAGTGTGCGCGCGCTTGTGTGTGTGTGTGTGTGTGTGTGTGTTTCAGACAGGTTTAATGACTCGTCCCAGCCAATTTTCAGCTGGTGGCTTCTCTTTGTGAGGAAATGAAGTTTGTAGTTAATGTAGCACAGAAGGACTGGCTCTGATCTGCACGTGCACAAATCATGATGTGTGTGTGTGTGTGTGTGTGTGTGTGTAACTGTCAGTTCCAGTGAGTTGCTCCAAGCAGAATATTAGTAGAAACCATATGGGAGAAATCATTATGAAGGAAGGTTCGAGGACGTTTACGCTGCGAGGACTCCGTGTTTCAACATTGGAGCGGTGGGAGGATGCGCCTTTGGAGTCCACATGCAGATGTGTGTGTGTGTGTGTGTGTTTGTGTGTCCACATTTAATCCAAACACAACAGGTACATTAAAATTGTGTGCAACACACCAAGCAAGCAGGGAAGATAATGAATCGAACACATGAGGGTTGGAAATTAACTGTTTTGCCCACCTGTCACTCAAAATCTGCCAGCAGCTTTTAATCTCAAAAATCACTGTCCCCTTTTCATGACTGCATGGTCATTTCATCTTCTCCAGTACGCCGTCTTCAGCGTCCTAATACCCATTTCCTCATACACTGACCTTCCTGCATTATCTTTCTTTGCATGGCGGCGGCACCTGAATGACTCACGGTCAATAATTGTTTCTGGGGTTTTTTGTTTTGTTTTTTTCTGTGTGTAAAAATAAAGTGCTGATTCTAAACACCAAACAGACCATTATCTGACTTGTCAGATATTCTCTGAACATTGTTTACGTTCTAGTAAGTAAGGTACGTGGACCGTATAAAAAAAGACCCGGACAAACCTGTTGCCACATCAATTATCAGTGTTCTGAAGCGTTAGAATTAAACACGCCTGGCAGCTTGTTGGAACGTGCTCATGTTACCTCAGTTACCATCAAGCACAAACATCCTCACTTCTGGGGTCGAAGCCTCTGCTAGCCAACAAAAAAAAGTAGAAGTTCCTCAACTGACCACTAGGTGCTGACTCCGAGTAACAGAGTAAAACTCCACTGAGCCCCATGCTAAGATTCACAAGTTTACAGCAGAAATAAAAAGCTTTGTGCAAAAGTTGATTTTGGTCTCTAAAGTAAGATTTTACATACAGCACCCATACAGGGAATGGATAAGATAGATGTGATCGCTTTAGCTAATCAGCTCTTTGCATTATATCAACATCTGAGAATAGATTCTAAGCCAGTTTTTGTCAAGAGAATACATTTTGACTCAATGCCATTCCTCTCCTCAGCCCTACCCCTTAGCCCTACCCCTTAGCCCTACCTCTTAGCCCTACCCCTTAGCCCTACCCCTTAGCCCTACCCCTTATCCCTACCCCTTAGCCCTACCTCTTAGCCCTACCTCTTAGCCCTACCTCTTACCCCTTGAAAGGACGTGGTGGGGGTTACATTCTCCTAGGAAATGAGATACCCCTTCTTCACCATTATGTGTCACCAGAAGTCATTGCTAGTTGCTATACGTTAGACGAAGTGGCAGGTTTCCATGACAACCACTGCTCATTCACAGCCCTAAATGTTATGAGGCGATGGGTTTCCTCTGGTTTCTCTGAAATAGATGTCACAGTTACAAAATACCAGAAAAGATCTGTTATCAGATGGAAAAGTTAGCAAAGTGACTAGCGTTAGCGATACTGAGGGCTATGTTGATGAACATTAATGTTATCGACATTAGCAACCTAATGAATGTTATTAATTATCAGTGAACAGGACAGCACCAGAGACAAAAATAATGGCGGCAGATGGAAAGCTGAGGAACAGCGGCCTGCACCTTGTGCTAACTGGCCATTATTTCTGACGTTGCTGCCAGAATAACAATTACCGATGTCCACTGGCCGGTCCTCTGGTGTGGTTTGGAAGGATTCTGGGAAACATTCACAGCTGAGAAATCAGGTAGCTTAAGTGCCAAGGAGCTGTTTGACACCAAAGACTGTGAAGCGGCTGCCACCTCTTATGATGCAAATGTCCTTTTATATGATTTTTTACCTGATGGGGTACATAAAACTTCATGGCCCGTAACGGTGTCATGGATGTGGGATTAAAATCTGTTTTGGCACCAAGCCGTTTCATGCACTAAATAACTACAAAGCCAAAACAAATACTTTATACACAGTCAAAAACAAGATTTAAAAAAGGATATAATTTGTTTTTTTGCAAATGTCAAATGAGTTTTTGCAAATGAGTCAAAACTCATGTTCTGTTGAGTTTTCAGCATAACTGTACTGTTATTTTAAGAACTGAAAAATATATTTACTGCTTAATTTTCTTAACCTTTATTCAGGAGGGTTTTTTTTTTAAGGCTTTTATTTATTTATTGTTAATTCTGGCTCATTTCTAACATGTTTTTCCCCATTAAGAATCAATAACACATAAAAGCACCACAACGTGCCACATGGCCACAGCCCCTGCACGGCAGCACAAGCATGGCTGCACATGTAAACACGCATCATTCATGCCTGCAGTCGCAGCTCTGGGGGGCGTTCAGGCCTCCCAGGGGAGGAAACAAGTTTGGGTTGGACGTAATGAGCGACTGAAAGGCAAATGAGACTTTCGGTGTGACGACCTCCATCTAAACCCAGACAGCCCGCGTCTGGGGAGACGCTTTATTGCTGAGAGAATCCAAAATGTCATTCATCTATCTGTACTCGGTCACCCCCCCACCGTCCTACCACCTCATTCTACTGCTGTTACCCTTTTCACACTCTTCCTCTTCCAAGCTCCATCAGTGTTTGTTCTTTTTTTAAAACATCTTTTCTCGACCTCTCACTTTTATAAAAGTTATGACAGCACCTTTTCACTTGACCTGGTCGTTAGTTGTTTTTCAAGGTCTGCAGTTAGTAATAAAAAATAAAAAAAAAACACAGACAAACATCTAGATACATTCATTTTTATGTGATATGACTATATTTTAAGGATCACCTACTTCTTCAACATCTTTTTCTAAAATGTAATTATTTTAATTTTATTTTTTTAACAATAGTTTTTCAACATTTACCAGCTCCAACTCATGTAAAATATGCTTCATTTGCTTTGCTGTCTGAGCTACATATCGGAAATAAAAGGTGACTAAAGCGCTGCAGTAAAAGAACCCACACTGCCGCCTAGTGGTTGGTGGTGGACTTACAAAGCAGCGCAAACAGTAGCGCAGAGGTTTTTACGCCAGAGGCAGCGTAGGGGCCATGCATAGCTTATGTGCATGGCTCCTACGCAGAAGCATCAATCATTCTTTAGCCCACAGAAGTCGTAGGCCAGATTTTTAAGGCTATTAAGAGAATCAGATTTGTTGCAGCTCTAGTTCCAGTGATGGACAGCAAACATCTTCCCAAGCAAAAGTGATGACAGTTAAAGCTGTGAAAGACAACCTCAAAAACCAAAACATTCCTCAGTTTTCTCAGTTCTTCAAAACAACCTGTGGGTTCTTTGTATTTAAGGGACTCTTCTGTTCCCCCACAGGGTTAAAAGTGATAAAAACAAGTGCCATTTTGGCACCGACTTCGCCACAGCTGCCTGGCATCCAGGAGGAGTTAGCCGATTCAGAATGGTAGCCTTCCTGGAGGGTAGCTCGCTGCAGGAACACGGACCCCGCGGTGATGAAGCTCCGGGCGCTGCAGGGCTACACAGGTTTAGCTGATATACAGCTAGCACAGGCTGCCTGCTGCTCATCTAAACTTCATCCTCAGACCCTTTTTACAATTAATGATGCAACAAAATGTAGGCTCATTAAAGAATGACTATCACGTTATGTTTTGTTAACAAATAAGAAGTCTGTAGCCCGTTCAGAAATGACACCAACAACTGTCATGGACGTCAAATCTAGCTGTTCAGACAAAACTGTTTTTTGAACAAGGTTGTAAATCCAAATCAAAGTATTTTAGGTGAAACAGAAAGGTCACGGGCTGTCTTCCCTCTCCTCGTCTCCTTTAGAATTTTAAAGCTTTTTTTTCCCTCTCGTTTCCTGTTCCATCTTCTGTTTGATGTGGTGCTTGTGTGTCTTGTTCCATGCTACAAAAGCTTACAAACGGATTGCAGATCTCTGGGTCACCTTCCCCTAGTGGTGGTTAAACTCATGCGGCATAAACTAAGGCTTTCAGAAAATGAGAGAAAATAAAAGAAGAAATAAAACTGTTAGAGCCAAATGAATTGTGTATTAAACACTGGAACAATGAAAACACAGAATCAGAAACTTCAATCATCTCTCTCGGTTACACTCTCCTTTTCCAAATTGTCTTTCTCAGCTGCACTTCTTCTTTGTGTGGTCACAATTCTGAAATGAGTGTCAAATCAGCACCACATTAGTCAACATCAGAGTAGGCAGGACATAGCTGAGATCTAGTAGCTCATTGGCTGCATCATCTCTTTCGGCAGTTGTCGTCTTATTGGATTCATATTCTAAAATGTCCCCAGCTGGGACCATGACTAAAACCTTTGTAGTCACATTCCCTCAAAGGAGGATCAATTTTCCTTCTCTGACTGCAGCTGGGAGGGGCTGCCTCCTGAGGATCAATCCGATTATGGCTGCTTTTGGACAGGGAAGGACTCATGGAAGCCCCCGCTGCATTTTGAGTCCCACTGATGTGCCCAACAGCACCAGAAAAAGTTGCTTGATTTGACAAAGAGTCAGAATACTCACTTAATATAGTGATAAAGTCGCTAAGTTAGCAACACTGCATTTAGCAGCAGAAGATTTGGTGCTCTGAGATCGACATATAAAGTGCTGAGTCATCCAGCAGCCAATGAGCTACTAGACGTCAGCTATGTCCCGCCTCCTCTGCTGTTGACTGACACGACACTGATTTGACACTCATTTCAGAATTGGAATCACAAAAAGAAAAAGCACAACTGAGAAAGACGATTTGAAAACAGGTTCCAGATTTTGGTATTTGTTTCACGATTCTCTGAATCAACACTGAAACATTTGGCTTCACATGCAACATACATTAAAATAAATAAATAAAAGATCGTCCAACCGAGCAGATGTGATACAGTTCCGGAGTCGGACAGAAAAACAGAAAGTTTCACAGTTCCATGGTAACTGGGAAAAGATACCATGAAATCTTAATGCAAAAAAAACAAAAAATAACTTAATAACCACAAGACTTTAGACAAAGACGAGATAAGATATTTAAGGAAATGAACGGAAACCAGGATTTCAAAACCAAACTCAAGAAGGAAGCAGACAAAACAAACATCAGGGTCACGAAAAGAGTGCAACACTTCACTGAGCTGCAAAACTCCTGGGATGCTTTGAACATCACAGACTGAAGATGTGGTGTCTGTAAGAGGAACGTCTTCCTCCTTCAGAAGGAGAAGATGAAGGCCTGGAACAGTGTGAGCTGCGGTCTGGCTCTTGACCACAAATTTTAGCCGCAGGCACAATTCATAGGAGACATGGCAACCGCATCAAACAGTCTTCAAGTGGATGCCAGTTCATAGAAAACAAAAAAAAACAAAAAACCCACAGTGCTAGCGCAGAGATACTGAATTATATTTTGTTTTCAGAGGAAGCCAAGATGGAAGCCCAGCGGAGGCAGCACAAACCTTGTTATGTTGTTCTAACACTCTTCCAAGTTAAGTTTGAACTCTCTGATCACAATGCTTGAAGCTTTTTCTTACAATAATTACTACAAGTCTGGTTTGTCATCTAAACACCCCCCTTTACTACATTACACTCCTCAATTCTCCCAACACTCTCTGCCTTTTTGTCTTTTTGTCTTTAATTTCACACCCCACACTGCCATTAATCTTTGGCAAAATCAATAACCATTCGCTGGCATGCAGGACTTGAGGGATGTAAATAGCAGAAATCTGACATTCGCAGGATATAAAACAACAGGCTTTCGATATAATCAACAGCACTGCCGGTGCCATTCCTCAAACAATCCATAGCCTTATTAAAAAGGGGCCAATAATTTAGCCCCCTGTGCCCGCCGATGGAAGGTCCATGACAATAGCGTCTGATGAGTCAGGAGTTGTAAGTATGACGGGCTGAGCGAGGACGAGGGGCAGTGATTGAGGATGGAGACGAGGTCATTTGTATAACAGTGTAGGATGCTTCCCTCTGTTTTATTCCACTTCTAATCTCATTTTATTTTCACATGTTCTTGTTCTTTCTTTCTGGTAGAAATCCTAACAAGACTGTGATGAAAGGGCACCCAGTCCAGGCTGCACCCCTACCCAGCTGGGATCGCCTCCAGCAGACTCCTGTGAACTGCATAGAGGGAGCAGGTATGTTTTATTGATTTTACTAGGTTATTTTTGAGTTCATTAAGAAAGCATGCTTCATTTAATCATTTAGTATTCATGAGAACTCGAGGTACATCGGACCGGAAACCACGACGCTGTGCCATTATTCACAGTATCTTCGTCCATTTTGTCAGGACTCCTGACATTGCTTCCCAGCAAGAATATATATATATATGTAAAAATTAAAATAAAAGAAATTACCTTTAGCATCAGTTTTCAATATAGCGTGACACTATTTCTGGATAATGGACATGTTAAGGTAGTTGCTAATTCAAAAGTAAAAACTCCATCCATCAACTTTTTCATCAAAATATCTAACAGTGTGGGACTTTGGCAGCAGCCCAGACCCCCCTCTACCTGGCCACTTGTTCTAGTCATCTCTAAATTATATCTTGGTCTAACTCGTGGTCTCTGTCCAGTTGGACATCCCTGAAACTCCCGAGGATGGGATCCAGGAGGTGTCCTAGCGGTAGACCTGAACCACCTCAACATCGTTCATCTTTATGCAAAGGAGCAGCGTCCTTCATGGATGGTGGAGCTCCTTACCCCGTTTCTTAGGAGAGTCCAGCCACCCTCTAGAGGACACCAACTACAGTTTTGTGACCATAGGTGAGGGAAGGGATGTAGACCAACCTGTAAACAGAGACTTTTTGCTGAGCTCTCGTCACCACCACAGACCAGAACAGAGCCTGATGTCCTGCAGACACCATGCTGATCTGCCCATCAGCCTCTGTCCTGAGATACTTAAACTCCTCCACTTGATACAACACCTCATCCTAAACATGAAGAAGATGTTCCACTCTCCTCTCGCTCCATAATGTATGATGATGTTGCCATAAAGGAATACCAGGGTCGTTTTTTGTAAAAATGGGGACAGAATACCACGAGATTTAGATGATGGCACCCAAAGATAATCAAATATTCCTTTAAATGCAGTAGAAGCTGATATTAACATGCTGTTGCAGACTCTTAGTCGTGCAAATCATGGGAACTCTCAGTGGTTTGAATCAAGGTGATCTGACTTTTTTTTACGTTCATTATTGAAATTCAGTCCAACGTCCTTGATTCAAAGCTCTGACAGCTCTGTCATTGAAGGTTCGGGGGTGTTGTGTGCCCATAATCGGTAACTGGCATAAACAAACACCCTCGGCCACAACAGAATCATCAGGCGCAGGACTGTAAAGCGCAACAAATTCCAGATGTGAGTGGTTGTCAGTTGGAGTGACTTGTTGAAGTAGTTGCCAAATAACAACAAAGCCTTGTAGCTAACTGGACCATGAACACATCCATCTCCTGATCTGAACTTGTTGAAGGAATGATGGCTCTGATCAAAGCTCGTAGCTCAAAAAAATCCATCCATCCACAAGCAGCATAAAAAAGATGAGCAGATAACAAGAAGGATGGAAAGTTTTATGAAAATTGTATGAGTAAAGACCTTACGCTGGCATTCAAAAGGCTTGAACTGTAAAGAGCTTTCACTGCTTTCAAACTACATCTGCTGCAAAAGGCTGCTTGATGGAAACGCGGCTTCCAAAGATTCCCTCTTCATTGCATATTTTTCCTCTCTTCATGTGCATCATTTGTGTATTTCTAAAGAGTGTTTTCTAGCTCTGTGCTGCTGTGAGACTGTGTATGAATGACGTATCAGTCAGCCTGCCAGCTGTCAGACACTCCGCAGGAGGGTCTGTTTGTTTCAGCCTATCCCAGAGTCTCTCCTCTTACAGCTACACCTGCTTTCACGTTCACCAGCTGAGAGTTTACAAAAAAGAAATACCCACGTTGACCTTTCAGTGGGGCTATCAAAAGCAATCGATGATTATGAAATTAAACGGGTTATTGCGCTCGGTGCTAACTGAAGGATGGTTATTGCTCATTGGGGTGATAATGAACTTACAGGTTTGTAATTCCATCATCCCTCCTCCCGACACCTCATCTGAGCTCAACAGTACATCGTTGCATGATCTCAAAAATACAAACAAAATGAACAATAGCAAGACTCTTTTACTTCCTTATATTCACTGCTCTTTGAAAAAAGTGGAAAACTATCCAAAAGAAATACAAATATATAGGCAGGAATCTTTTAAAACTTGTGTATTTGAGACTAGAAGCACATTTGCCACCACTTATGACCATAAATGTGTGTCAGCTTTATAAAGGTTCACAAACCTGTAATCTATTTGTTTACAAGAAATAAAACAGCAGGTCTAACTAGATGTTGTCTAGTTTCAGCAGAGGTGAAATGGTGTTTTTTTTGTTTTTTTTTTAAAGCGATCCACAAAAAATAAAAAAAACAGTAGCCAGCAGGTTACCGCATACACCTGTTACCAACATGGTATTTTTCACTGAAATAAGAAAGAATATCAAACTTTTGGTTCTCCTGCGAAACACATGACTTTGCAGTACCACTTCTGAACACATGGGGGCGTTTAGCTCTGATGTTTTGACCAAAGAGCCACTGACATGTCTCATGTCCAAAGTGCTACATCCATCTTCTGATTAACGAGTACGTTTGGTTAACCAGGGCTGACCATCGACACCCCAACTGGAAGACCACTAGCTCAGATCTTCTGCTTCAGTCTTCTGGTCGAGAAACCTTCGTCTTGGGTCGTGTCTAAGTGGACCACTAACGAACAGGTAAGGCTACCCGCTGCGTTGTCACCTTGACCGCTGGGTTTGACTGAACCTCCACAGACTGCCACTGCCCCACCACCCTCAGGCTGACGTCGTTTGTGGGGGTTTCAAGCATTCAGGCTTTTGACAATATAATGCTAAGGAAAGACATCATCACTGCTCTTAGAGAAGCATTTATTAACCCAAAGTAAGACTTCTTAATTCTCAGAAAAATTACAAAAAACCCCAAGATGTGTAACTTCGAATGTACAAGCTTTAGCTCTATTGTTATTAGCTCAAAGTCAAAAATCACAACAAATGTCCATAATACTACAACATTACAACTTATTTGCAAAACACACACACAACAAAGGTTTTTCTTCAGGGTTTGTACAATTTCATCTGAATCAACTACAAGAAAATGTCCATGGTGGAAATACATCGGTCAAACGTTTTAGAACACAAAAATTCCCACGTTTTTGTTAAAAAATATGCAGTTTATTGTGTCATTGTACTCTGAAATTAAGTTTAAAACTAAAGGATGGAATCAATTTATCAACCAACTTTTGACTCAGACACCTTTGGTAGCTGTAACAGTTAAACACACTTTCTACGATGGAAATCAAATATTCTTCAGAAAGTTTTTCCCATCAGTGTGTGACAGGCGCTTTGCTTTGTTCCCTGAAAAAGGATTTTTATTTATTCATTTATTAGTACAATGCTGAAATGTACATTATTTTTCAGTTTTGGGTAAACCTGCCTTTCTTTTGTTAACCTCTGGAAGTTCACTAGTTGTACCTCGCTATTCGGAAAAAGAGCTGTGGCAGATGTGAGGACGCTGAAGTGCTCTGGACAAAGCTGTTGTCTCATGAACATTCAGCAGAATGTTAGAAAACCAACAATGGAAATAAAACACAAAAGAAATGCCAAAACGTACAAGTATCTGAATACCTTTCTTAATTTTTCTCTGAAAAACGGCCAAGGAAAATACTTCTGTTTGTCTTTTTAGTTGACACTTTGTTACCAGTTTGGTAGCCACTATGTTCATGACTACCTTGAAAAATTAAACCTTTATCACAAGATTAAATGGACAAATTAATTTTACTCCAGCCAGTTAGGCAAATTTTGTTTTTTTTTTTCCTGTCAGATTTACAGAAAATTAATTAATTAATTTTTACTTCATTACCAGCAGTAGTAGACAGTTAATGATACAATGGTTAATGTTTGATCCCCTTCATGAAAACCCCAGGCTGCTTTATAGGATTAGCTTCTGAGCCTTGATGCATATGAAAACCCTCACATATTACAGATTATAAGCTGTACACCATCATTACAGTGGTGCAACTGCTCATTTTAGCCCATAGCATGTCAATTAGCAACTCAAAAATGACCATGTGGTCATCGTATGCAGCTGAAGGCAGTGGTCTAAACTTGCTGTGAATATTGCGTTTCTTTAAATTACTGTCAAAACGTCTCGTGTTACAAGCATTCGAAACGTCCTTGGTCAATTAAAAATGTGGTTTCCAGCGAAAACATGGTCTTTGTGTTGTTTCTTCTGCATCAGATGGCACACAGATGCCAACGCTGAGAGCAGTGCCATCACAGTTGAAATGATTCACAGCGCTTCAAGTGACGGCGTGCAGCATCTTAGACTGGTGTCCAGTCTGACCTTCGTCTTTCAGGCCCCCCACCACAACCGTCTCCCTCCTGCTCATTTCACTTGAAAGAAGGACCTCAAACGCTGAGACTTAATTGCTTCTGATGCTTTGCTGGCAAAGTTAAGAAATGGACCACAACCTTTCTTCGGGGAAGAGACAATGTAAAGGCAATCAGTGCGGAGGGCAGGCATCGCTGTGAGATGAGGGGGAATTATGCCACACTGAAGACATCATTTAACCAAAGTCATGACTACTTTACTGCAGTTCTTATAAGGTGTGAAATGAAGTGCAGCTTCAGGGATAGAAAGTGGTTCTAACTTTAATAGTTTAAAGTACATTTTTGAATACTTTAAGAGACATACACACATCAAAAAGGTGTTTTTTTTTATTTTTATTTTTTGATGAATGGCTGTTCAGGTTGGTCTCAGATATCCCAGTTTTAGGTATTCCTGTCCAAAAAACTTCCTTTATATTCATTCTGTCGTCAGATGTTAAAGAAGGTAGACCACAGCAAGAAAGAAAGAGCGAAAGAAAAAGAAGTAACAAAAATCACCTGACCCATACTCGCTCTTAAAGCCACTATTTGTAGCAATACCACTTCTGACCACATGGGGGCCTAATGATCTGCTGCAGTGACTAAAAGAGCCACTGACAGTACTGTGAATCAGTGGAGATGGTCCAGCAGTACCACTTTGTCCCACGAGAGGAGCACTTCTTTCTGCTTACACGGTTAACTATAGTACTGGAGGAACTATCAAGTCACAAGACCCATAAACAGCCTTTGAAGACCATGTTGCAAAGAGGCAGGTCCTGGCATCTGATTGGTCAGCTTCTTGGCTTAATATAAGTATTAATGGATGCACAATACCACCTGATGTTGTACAAAAAAAAAAAATCAGTCTCCTTACAGTTGCATGGCTGTAATATGTAACCAGGCTGTAAATATGTTTGATTCTGCTGCAAATTTGGGATTTTTAACATGGAGGTCAATGGAGATTTGTTCAGTTTTGGAGCCAGCACCTGGTGGTCAGTCGAGGAACTGCAACAAAATAGACTTCCTGGATGAGCTTCGTCCTGGAAGTGGGATGGTTGCTGTTTGGTTTACACATATGCATCGGAAGCATCATCAGTGTTGCAGTCCACTAACTGAATATTGTGATGATGAGCATCCACCCACCAGAAGTTTAGGGAAGTTCTCTGCAGCTAGTTGTTGTCTAGTGGAACTGTAGATGTAGGCAGGAAAGTGTCAAAGCACCCATCGTGCTTGTGTGCACGTGAAGCTTTTTGTAATATGCTTCCCTCGTGTGGTCAGAGGTGGTATTGTGCTTCCAAGTTCTTTTCGGCACAAGTGGCTTAATCTTGCCAACCTTTCCAGAGAAGTCATACTCTTTCCCCCATTAAATTTTATAGTCATGAACTTTTATTCATCATTTAATAAGGTGACTAAGACCTTTATACCTTTTTTGAAATCTACCCCTGGGAAGTTTGAGTGTTGTCTTCAATGTTGACTCAAATTGTTTGAAAATGTACTTTTTAATGCTTTCCAGACTGATGTGCAGCAGCAGGCGCGTCTGTTAAATGATTGCTGGTTTACGTCTTCCTCTCGGAGGTGTTAATGCAAAAACCCGACTCCTTCAGACCAGCAAGATGTTTAAAAATCAAGATGATCAATGAATAACCTACATTTGATGCATTTTAAATACAAACTTCTGCATTTTAGGCTTGTTTCTTTCACATAAATAATGATTTCAGGCTAATATTTAATGTGTTGTTTCTCATCTGAGGTCACGTTTAGCTAATTTCAAGACCTGGAAACTACATTTCACTTTATACCCATTTCGATTTTATATTTTTGTATGTATTTCGATTATTTGAATTTGTTTTTATGTTAGGAATCTATTCTAGCAGCGTGAACTTACATTTAAGGGAGGTTTTACAGTTGAGGAAACTCCAAGTTGAAATATTTTCTAATGTAAAATGACAGTTTTATGACACTTTTTATATCACTTCTGTGGTGGTGAGGGGGAGTCTGTGCATCTGGGTGATGATCTTGATATCTGAGGTGATATCACCTGTCTACAACGACAAGCTGGAATTTGACATCGACAAACCCAAGGCGGCTGAACGTAGGTTTCTTTCCATTTGAGCTGACACTGTTGACAAATGACAGGTGGGCGTGTGTCTGAGGCAGGTTCGTCTGTTCTGTAGAAGTTAGCACATGAGTGATGGGGGGAATTAGATGGATGTGAGAATGAAAGAGGGTTAAAAGATAGCAGGAAGAGATGGGGAAACATTTTCTACTGCCTTGGAGGGATGAAAGGAAGATACGAAACTGGTTGTTCTGCAGGGAGGACGAGATGGAGGATAAAGAAATGCAGACGAGCCGGAGAATGGCAGGAATAAGGATCTCATCTTGGATCTGGGTAACAGTCAAAGTTGAAGATGTTTAAATTCAAGAATATTAGGCCTTGGTGGAATCAAGAAAGGATATAAAATATAGAAAAAGGGGAAAGGAATGATGGACATGTGAAGGAGGAAGTCAAAGGAATCTTACATGATTCTTTGTGACGTAACAAATATGTACAAACATGTTAAGAATAAGACTTAAGACGGCAATGCTAAGAGGAATCCTACATGAGGAAGCTGAAAAAGGTGGCACTCAGGCATAAAAGGGGCCATTTGTCACAGCTACTCATGACAACTTTTTAGCTTCTGTCAGTACAATAAAAGATATAAGAATATCTTTATGGGAATACACAACTGGGTAAGATCTCTGTTTTCAGTCAGAACAACCTTTCACAGCAATGTGTGGGTAAAGATTGCATGACCAATCAAAGTGCACTCAAGCACAATTATGTATTAAAGCAAGTAAACAAAATGTGTGAACTTCAGCTGAGCTCAGATGTAAAGCGAGCTGAGACGACAAATGACTGGTGAGTCAGTATCAGTGCGTTCAGCTGATGTATCTGGAGGATGGGACTCCACACATCTTCTACTTCCCCTTTAACAGACTTTCTAAAAAAAAAAAAAAAAAGAAAAATACAAATGGTCACAGGCTAAAAGCACTTCAAAGTCGAAGCTGTGCTTTGTGGTCTTGGAGAAGACAATGACCTCGTCCCGTGGGTCTGCCATCACAGGCCAGTTAACTCCTGTAAAAACACACCAAGAGTTTGGTCTATGCTGCTGGTCTGGTAGATGGACTCCATCTGAGCTGTTAATTCTATGAACATCTTCTCTGGACGGACGTTCTTGCCTGAGGATTTCATCTTTGCTTTTTGCAGATGATGTGGTTCTGTTGGCAGCATCAACCTGCAATCTTCAGCTCTTATTGAAGGCTCCAGGGTCCACTCAGGACATGCTGGAGTATTACCTCTCTCAGAAAACACCTGAACTCACCTGGCAGAGCTCAAAGAGGTGGCTAGGAAAAGGGGTCAGACTGTTATTGAATATTCTCCACCTGCAGTAGTTTAACTTCTTCCTGCAGCAGTGATTTAAAGTGCACTTCGGGGTCAGATCTCTTTAATGTGAAATGGGGGGCCATAACTGAATAAAACTGACACTGAATCGATGAGACGTCCAAGTAAGTTGGGTGGTCTTTTATAATAAAGAATTCCTTGTCATACTTTAAATGGAAACACGCAGTTTGGGGATTGTGACATCACTGGAAAAGTTTAAGGCAAATGACTTAAATCTGTTTAATGAGTCGTATTTCCATCATTTTGAGTCTGTACTGATGTGAAGCACAGATATTGTAATGAGATCCAGATCAGTTTCCTCATTATCGACGATAACCTGCAGCCGGTTTCATTAAAGCTACACAAAGGGAATCGTAGGATCCCCTGGCTTCTAAAAGTTATGCCAAGTTGCACCACCTCGGTTTAATTGATTCTTTGATCATTAAAGTGGACTCTCAAACCATTAATGCCGAACCGACACGACAGCCGAGGCATGAATATTTGATACTCTCAGTCTGGATGACGCGCCGTCTCCTCAGAAACGTCTGCAGAGTTCAAATCTCACAAATGTCACGGGCAGGATATTCAGCACAAAAGCTATTTCAGAGGATTCAGATTCACTTTTCTTCCCAGCTCCAGTAGTTTGTCCTTGAGCAGAACGTGCACCGTCGCTCACACACAAACATGCTCCGCCGAGGGCCGGGGTGAGGGGGGTTGGGGGTGGTGGGTTCGGCTGTTTGAGGAGTAAAAGCCCCCCACTGCAGTTCTGCAGCTTAGCCGGGATGTTTTTTTTTTTTTTCTTCTTTTACATCTTTACCTTAAGTGACAAAGCCCCAGTAGCCTTCTCAATTATGTTTTGCAGGTGCAGTCAGCAAGAAAGAGTAATTGCGCTGGGTGTTTGGAGCTCCCTGAGACGGATTGGAAGCTCAGGGCACAACTGTCACGGGCTCCCGTAGGACTCCCCCGACTGTATGTGTGTGTTTTATATACGCGTGTGTTTCTGTCAAACCACATCGTTTTCATTTTGCATGTGCATGTACCGCGTGCCGTCACGCTCCCGCGCACGTCTCGACGTCTGTGTTTGCATATACATCTATTAAGAGCCGTCAGAGTGTTGGCGCTGCCTACGTTTCCCCCGCCTTCAGGCAGCCCGACCCGGCGGCTCGATGACAGTGACGACTGAGTCCCCGGGACCTGTCAGCGCCATGACACGTGGCCCTCGGGCCCCTGGAAGCGTCGAGATGTTTGGGCGAAAACACTGCGATACGCTCCTTGTTAGAGGCATGTCACGGAGCCTCGGGGGACATGCTGCGAAGGCTGGAGGGTCAGCGCGAATCAGCCGAATAAAGAGCGAGGAGTAATTTGAATAGAACATCCCATAACTCTTTAGTAAAGAGAGGAGATAATAAAGTGAGAGTCAGGCGTGAGAGTCAAGGGGAGGGAATGTAGCAGAAAAATGTAATCTGTCATCAAAGAGATTCATGTTTGAGATGAAAAAGAAGGAAAAGGGAAATGAGAAAAGAAGCTGGAGCCACCTTTAGAAGTCTGCTCTACAATAATTCAACTTAAAAGTCAATTTAATAAAAAAAAGAAAAGAATTTGATTTAAAAAAAGAAAATTACAGGCGACCCAGACACGAGGCAGACATTCATAGATGAATGGAGCTGGATGTTATCAGCAGAAAGATGGAAATGAAAACGGATGCAATAATATCTGATATTTAAGGAAACACCAGTTAAACAAAATGAGTCCCAGAACAGAACCGTGAGGAACACCATAACTGATTCTGGGCTCTGGGTGGGTGAGAGCAGGAGGTAGCAGGCTTCTAACAGAGCTCCTTTATTCATAAAAAACTCCAAAACATCTAAGTGAACTGAGGATGAGACAAAGTGGGAACAGACAAAACCAAAACCAGGACTGAAGCAGGGCTACGCCGTACGGACCAGCCAGGATGAGGGGAAAGACAAGACGATATGCAGACGAGACGCAGGTACATGGGGACTACGAAAGTCACACACATTACAACAAGACAAGGACAGACCTTCAAAGTAAAACAGGAAGTAAAGTTAACAACAGCAAAACGGAACAGGAAAACCAGAGAGACAAAACAAGAACCAAAACAAAAACTACACCACGACTTACATGAATAAACTTTAAACCCACCCAAAGCAGGACATTTGATCCCAATTAAACTTCCCATGGTCCTCACTGAGCAAGCACTGGGATGGAATAGCTTTTTTGGGGGGAGTGATTCAAGAACTCTTTGGATTTGTTTGATCCTGCAGGCCAAAATCCCTTTTTTCTGTGTGCATGACCTGATAAGCAGCCTGTTTGGCTTCCTCCTCCCCCTTTTAAACATTTAAAAAGTCAGGAAAAGGATCCTTTAATTGTTTAAGTCTTTGTAATAGTATATCAAATGCAATATGGACATTACCAGAAGTAATGGGGTCATTTGTGACTTTAACTAACGCAGTTTCAGCACTATGATGTCAGCCTGGATCGAAGGTCTTCATGCAAACCATCACTCTGCAAATGTACAATTAGTTGTTTTAAATCTTTCTCATAAAAGCTGTTGATTGATTGAACAACAGCAACTCCATGAAGGAATGCAGGTGTAGAGATAATTAAATAATCTGTCGTGATTTCAACAGACTGAGTAATCAATGCGGATCCGCAGTGCAAAACGTTGCACTTTCAAAATAAAAGCTCACTCCTCCAGTTTTTACCATAGTAACATGCTGTTACTTTGGTAAAAATGGAGGTCAAATAAGAAGAAAAGAGGGAATGGAAGATGGCAAATTTCTTTGCATTAGATTCTTTCATATTTTGCATCTTTCACCTCACTCACAGAAGTCCTGGGTCGAGTGGTCAGAAGTCATGGTCAGGCTTAGAAAAAAAAGACATAGGTTGTTGTTCTCCATCTTCATCTGTTGCTTCAGTATCTCACAGTTTCCAACCATCTTAACAGAATTTTGACGTGAAAAAAATCATTTTATGTCCTAACACATTTGGTTTTCATGACTTATGTCACTTTTAGTTTTATTGCATCACATTTTTCATTTATAAGAGTTCTTTTTTTTTTTCTCCTGCTAAAAAATGAATCTGTATCATGGACAAATCCAAAATATTAAAGCTCTAAGAATTGGGTTATTCAAGCATTTTTACAAAGAATATCTAAGTGAGTTTAGCATTCAGTAACCACTTATGTTACCGTCTCAAACCCCGGATATTAGGCCACGTCTTTTATTAAATTTTAATAAAAGATTTCAATTTTCTTTTATAAAACAGATTGTTGAAGTTGAACAGGTCATTGTGCATCATTTATCCGGACAAAAAGACTTATTTATTCATCTGGCGGTAATATCGAGAGTTTGAGAAAATTGTCCAAAAAGTGTCTTCTTTCAGCAAAACATGAGGCTGAAAGGACTTTACCAAATACATTTAATTATTTAATAATCAGTGGGGCAGGACAAATTGTGGATTATGGCTTAGAATGAAATTAAAAGTTTAAATATTCATGTGCAGTATTTTGAAAAGACCTTTGAAAAGATACTTTATTTTAGCCTTAATGATTACCTTAAAACAAGTTTAACTGTTTCAATGTTAAATTTCTCTCTTACTTATTTACTACATTAATAGAAAAAGAAGGAAAAAGTAACTGTTTAATAGAAGTCGCACCAACTTTTTTTTTTTTTTTTTGATTCAGTTAATGTGTCTGCAAACTGAAATTAGCTGAATCAGCAATTGGCGCATCTCTAATTTTAATTGTGACCTTGAAGCTGCATCACACCATCCAATCTTTTTTTCCTTTTAAACTATTTACATCCTTTTTTTTTTTGGAAAAGTGAATTGAGAATGAAGAGAAAAGGAAAAAAAATGCCTTTATTTCACCAAATTCCTGATGCATTTTGATGTTTTGCATTGACCAAAGCTTTGTAAACACAGCTGACATTTCTAAGAAGCCAAGTGAACTTTTACACCTAAACATAAACTTTTTGAACAAGTTACTTCCTACACAACAAAAAACTGACTTTTTATTTTTTCTTCAAAGTAAAGATAGATAAGTCGAGGGTTGTGAGCACCCTTGCAGTCATCATTGTTTATCAGTGCAGTCACGAGGTGGCAGCTGTGAAAAGAAAGAGGAGAGAAGGTTCTGCAGGCAACGCCGCCACCTGCTCCAGATGTGCAGGAAGGCACAGATGCACGACTTTAATTAGCCTTGCCAGAGGTGCCACGGCATGATTACCCGGCGCCGCCCCAAGAGAGCGCCTGTCTCAACAGTGGTGTGTGTTTGCATTTCATCGCTCTGCACGGGGAAGAAAGTTGGACAGCAGAGTGGAGGAGAAGGTGGGTGTGAGAATAATAGTCTTGCTACCTTCTTTCACCTACGTTTGAGGATGGAAGCATAAACAGATGAAGACACAAAAACAAAAGAACCGCGACTGCACGGTACGCATGTGAACCAGGAAGGAGGAAAACGAAAAGTGTGATTATTTGTCTTTAATCAGAAGCATGTCTGTGTGCATCATTACACAGCTGTCTGCTTTATGGTTATTCCATCTGCCCAAGCAAACCTGAATGACCTAGTTGGGAGTGAAATGTGCCATAAAGGAGCGCTGATGAACGAGGAAGAACATGCTGCTAATGACATGGCTACATCCACACGACTGCTCTCATCTCATCTAATGAAAGGCCTCACACCATAAACAGCCACCTTTAATGGGATTTTTGAACCAACAGCAACACGTCGCTCTTCTGATGACTTTTTGAAAGTGAGGCTGACATTAGCACCTCGTCTGTGAGTTGCCATGAGAGACATGACTCAAACAGCACAGAGTTCAGGAAAATGTCACCGTTGGGAGATTTTAGGCAAAGTCTGTCATGTTGTTCTGGATTTTCAAACCATTTTTCTTCAAACATCTGAGTTAGTCCTGTGATCAGAGCATCTCTGGTGTCATGAAGCTCAAATCTGTGAGTCTAGAATATCCAACTCTGATGAGCCCTCCTGCTCGAGCTGCTTGTATCGTATAAATGTGAGTGAAATTAAGACAGAGATGATGTTAGTTGCAGGACATGTTTTTCTGCTGTTGAACATACATGTCTGTATTGATTTGGCTGCAAAGACATTTGTAGAAGTAATGCCTCAGCTCAATGTTCTCCAACGCTGGTCCTCAGGACTCACTGTCCTGAATGTTGTAGAGCTTTCCCTACTCAATCACCCCTAGTTCAAATTAATGTGTCATTGCCAAGCTTGTGTAGATCTTATAGAGAAGCCGATGCTTGTTTACACTGTACACTGTCTGAGACAAAAGATGGGCAATCATGGGAAAAATGGTCCATCGCAGCTCAAAAACAGTGGTGGTAGATCTCACAATGAGACAAGAGTAAAGATTAATGACCAAAGATGGGCTGGGACAGATATCAGCAGTCAGAAAGTTGGAGGAATTGCCTCAGAGTGTGACGGCCTGTGGCTGCCTCTACGATCTCTGTCAGCTAACCGATCAATCGGAGCGCAACATGAAATAACGTAAACATCAGCGCGTCTACACATTACAGCAGACGAGCAACAACAGCGCAACTCAAATAAAGGAGACACTTCTTTTTCTTGATTGTATTTATTTTCCTTTGACAGCGAATAACAACTACGACAACGCTAACATGAGAGTCACAGTACATTAACATGTTAGCAGCAACTTGCTAATGGTGCGATGATGCTGCATTTCGAGCCCGAAAAACACTCAGATTTATTTCTGTCACACTTGAGCACAAGAAAGACCATCACAGTCGGGTTAGGAAGAAGGAACTTTCTAGAAAGTCGCATTTTTGCCAAAGGTCCTCACACTGATGGTCAAAAATTCATGAGGGGTCCCCAGTATGCCAGTTAAATAATGCTTTCACACACACACTGTGTTGCACATATTAACCACTGGATGGAAAGATGGATCTGAATGTGAGGCTACAGCAGGAGAAACAGAGGACAGTTTGGAATATAAATTTAGAAAAAACTCCAGAATTGTAACTGAATGTGACAGGATTGTGCAGTCCATATGGGTATCTGGTGTGTGTCCAGTCTGGCAGTGTGTATCTCTGTGTTTGAGTGAACAAGTTTTCCCAAGCAGAGTATAATTGTGTGTATTGTACCTCCTGAAACGCCAGTCCCTCTGGGTTTGCTCGACAGGGCAGCAAATCTCAGACTGCTCCATCCATTAAGCACAAGGATCAAGTGATCCAGTCGGTGTGGACAACACACACAAACAAAGCATCTCTGAAAACACCACATGATGTTACCTCTCTCTGCAAACAAGTCCCACTAAAATTTTCAGAAATACTCATCATTTAGAGCTTCTCAGAATAATTCTAGTTACAAAATCTGAAGAAAGACCCAAGGGCCTGATTTATAGAAATGCACTAACTGTTTTATCTGGGGCGTTATTTTAATTAAATAAATGAACAAAGATTTATTCAGCCTTGTGGCATTTTGTAGAGTCAGAGAGATATTTCTTCTTTCAGCATGTTTTCCTTGATATATTTTCTTTGCATTCTGTGTATCATTTGAATCAGAACTTACATTTCAATATGGTTCCAAAGGAATTGAAAACGTATATAAAAAAGATGCTAAGAAGTAACGGTGTGGTTGTTGTGTCCTTACTCTTTACTGGAGTATTTTGACTTCATGTACCTTCATGAATGCAAAATTTGCACAGTCTAGTAAGAGAAGAGACCTTGAAAATGACAACTTTTGATAAATGACACCAACAGGGAAGCTCTATCTGCTTCTCCAGTGAATGGCTGCAAGGATTCACAAAATTCACAAAAACCGACGTTTACGGCTTTATTCTAACCTGGACGGTCCAGGTTCAGAGGGACCGTTTCAGCTAACTGACCTTCCAGCACTCTGACAGCACCATACAAATAAATATCACAATACCAGAACAATGTATAAGAGATATCTAAAGAAATAAGTGTGCTGAGACCAACTCCTGCTCTGATATTTTCAGCTGGGACGGAGACATTCGAGTCCAACATGAGAGGAATCATGAACACGACCGTCCTGGGATTGTGTTTTTCTTTCGTACGATGTGATAAGGAAAGAAACTGTGACTGCAGCAATGGCTGACACTGCTGGCTGATATCAGATAGCAGGATGGATGACAGATGAGATACTTTTTACATACAGACAAGGCACTCTACTGTTACGTAACTGGGACAAGAAACAGTCTAAATCTATCTGGTCCTTGCAGGAAACCGGAACTGTGCAGCCAGAAGACGTTGCGTGGGTAAGTATCTGATACTTTGAGTACATCACGACAGCTATTAACCTTTATTTAACCAGGTTAGTCCCATTGAGATCAATGATCTGGTACTTGGCGTTGCCTGCAGAAGTGTCACAGCACTCTCAGCTTGACGAATCAGAGGAATTTTGATTTTAAAAGTTTCAAGTAAATGTACAAAGCTTTGATGAAAAAGTGACTTATAAATGTGAATATATCTTCAGCCGCATACGAAGCACTTCCCACAATGCCTTTTCAAACCTCAAAGCTAGGCATCATACGTGCCTTTGCCTTGCTCCGACATAACATCATATTGGACCATTTTCTCTTGTGTTGATACTAGTTTGCTTATTGATTCTCTGGTAGTGTCCAGGGTAATTTCACCATAATTATTTCTACCAAAGAGGTAAAGAATTTGAATGGCTGGTCAGGCTAGGCTAAGCTAGGCAACTTTTTTTTTGATGGGATTGACGCTGAAATGCAGAAGTCTGATAGAAACCAACAGATTGTTCATAGTCGCTACAAATGAAATCTCAGTATATTTGTACTTAAAGAAAGAAAAATGAATACCACTTCTAAAGTCAAACCCTGATGCAACTTAAAAAAACAAAACAAAAAAAAAACAACAAAAACCTGCAGTCCGCCC
>JBAMYA010000012.1:4025235-4037993 GCA_037176975.1 Arrhamphus sclerolepis | reverse complement strand
CCACTTCTAAAGTCAAACCCTGATGCAACTTAAAAAAACAAAACAAAAAAAAAACAACAAAAACCTGCAGTCCGCCCATCTCAACAACCTCTGAGGGTCATAACCGACCCCGAACACCAGGCTCCACAAAGCGATGAGGGCTGTTTGCACGAGGCTGCATTGTAACTCAAAAATAAAGTGTGAGTTTGTCTGTCTTCAAATGGGGATTCAGATGAAATGGCCCCATAAAGAATGAAAAACGGCCCCTCAAAAACAGTTTGCGTGAGTGCTATTGGCCCCTGTAGGTAAATGAATTTCCTCCCCTGCACAGAGGAACATGGCCCGTGGGCTGCAAAGCAAAGAAGGTGAAACCGCCGTCATGTCTCAGCACGGAAAAGAGAGAAAAACAATCCGCCAGTTGATGTTTCTTTCTACTGTTAAACATGTATGAGAACTTAAGCCGTATTGATCTTGTGAATAACACTGAAATTCAGACGGTGATAAAAATATCAAGCCTCTCGCTGACATAAATCAATACCCCAAAAGGCTGAGTGCTTGGTGAGTTGAATTGAATTAAAGTTTATCTCATAAGAGCGGCATATGATTTGCATGCCAGACTGCGTTGAAACACTGATGCACCTTGTTTTGAAGGAGTATTTCATTATACGCGCCCGTAATCTGAAAATTACATCTGGTGAAATGAGTTTTATCAAATGCAAACATCTGTAGTCCTTTAAGCTACTGCCATGCACCTACTGTAAAGAATCACCAGCAAGCACCCACGTTAATGACGCTATTACTTAAGTAAATTAATAGCAAATTAGCAAATTCTTCGCATACGAAGCCGTAAATGTGATTTTTATATCATCAAACAAAGAAGTATGGGAGTTTAATTAATTAAGTCAATTGATTTTTCTTCATTAAGACGCAATGTGTTCGTTGAAAGGCAAAGACGTCCATGAAGGAAGAGCTGAGTTTAGTTCCTACCAGGAAAAAGTAGAAAGTTTCCCCTCTGAATTCTGTCTCTTTGCCTTTGGCCGACACCACCTCTCCAACTGTATCTACGTCTCCTCCAGAGATATACGATCGCCTCGCCTCTGTTCATTTAGTGGTCTGATCTTCTTGTCATAAAGCATGTGTGAGGCCGTGTTGGGGGGTGGTTGGGGGGGGGGGCATGGCGGTGGGAAGATGCCAATTTATGAGGGTGGGCAGGGTAGTCTTGCAGTTTTACAGCCCTGTGATTTATACCGACTCCCAGCCGAAGCGTTCAGTCACAGATTATTTTCTTCTTGTTTTTGGCGGAGGGGTGTCTCCTTGAAAGACTGTACACACTTTGACCTTCACCTGTGTTGACCACCCGCACTTTCCCACCTTTTTTTTTTTGTTTAAAGTTAATTGTGTGTTTGTCCTTGCGGGGAGGGCACAGCTTGTATCCCTTAAGCGAACAACGCCGCTCCAGTTGGTGCCGTTTAAAAGGTTCACGCAGGAACACACAGGGGAGGTCAAGCTCATTTGAATTCAACAAAAGACAGATTAAAACTGGAAGCCCTAAAAGGGGATGTCAAAAGATTAAGGATGTTTTTATTTATTTATTTTATGTTTCACTGATCCGACGTGAGGACATGACCCACTGAATGATGAGGCATGAGAATGGACGACATTTGCTGTCCACACATCTTACTTACACACTGTACTTGCACGTTGTTGTTTATTGTGCCATGTTGCTAGTCATAACAACTTTTGATCTTAAAGCACACTTGGGAAAATTACTGTACAAATTTAGTTGCCTTTGCTTCCATTTAAATGCCCCAAAAGCTGGATTGTACCCCCCTAACCAGCGTCATGTCAGTTCCTGACAGTATGTGACCATGTTGCTGATTACATGGACACATTGGGTGGCTATAGTGGTAGAACAGCAGAAGAAATTAGGCACGTTTCCACCCGAGATGGTTCTGGGGTGAAACTAGAAGGGAAACTACCATTTCAAACCACCTGGTGGCGGTAGTGGATCACTTTCACTGTTTCGTCAACTGCCAATAAATAATAAAAAGAAGAGATAGACAGCAAAGATGGAAAATTAAAAGACGAAATACAAACTACAATGATGGGATAAACGTTGGAGGAGCTAAAGATGTTTGTTGTGTTTCTTTTTGCTGTTTGTATTCTGCATAACGGTGGCGCTGAATGAGAAGAGATGACTCTGAAGGGAATGACATCTTTTTCTGTGCCAGCTCCAGAAGTTCTTCGGATTCCTTCTGAGTACCTATCTTACTTCAGATTACGTGTTTCGGCCCCATCCAAGTTCCTGAGAGCTTTCTTTCAATTGGAGACAATAATGTGGCTCTTAAAAATACCCAGAAGCCCCACTAGTGGAAACCCACATGTTAATCACTGGAGGCAACTTTCCTTAGCCAGTGTTTTTTCTTATTTTTTTTTAAATTTTTTAATTGCGTAAATTGCAGCATAAGGTAGGTTCCATTTACAGACATCCAGGATAATGGCTGGTTCTTATAAGAACCAGCTCCTTTCTTCCCGTCTCATTGTGAGAACTACCACCACCGTTTTTTAGCTACCATGGCCGATTGTTCCCACGATTGTGCATCTTTCGTCTGAGACAGCCACCTGTACTAAAACCCACCTGTACCTGATCATCTTGCAGGTACCTGTCAACATGTCCAGGGGTGGAGAAAGTCATTCTTGAAGTCATTCAGAGGGCTTCTCATGAATTCATAGTTGGATTTTAGACATTCCTTTTGCATGGAATGCCATTTCAAAAGAGATATTTAACAAATAACTAAGTGCTTAAATAAATAATTATGTCATGTGATGTAAAATGCTCAGACATCAGAGATAGTGTGGTTTGCGAAAGCTCTGTTTCTGGGCAGAGGGCTCAGCAGGCATGTAATAAAAATCTGGCTCCTGCACAAAGACTGCAGCTGCAGGACTACCTTCCCGACTTTGTTCTGCACCACGCCTGAGAACATTTGGACTCACTACACTTTGTCTCGTTTCCAAATGCAGCAATCGGACCATTTCCACCTCCAGTTAAAAGACTTTTGTATCACACTTGGCAACAGCGGCGAATGAGACAGAGGTCACAGAAGGGGAAATCAATCCACTTCCTCCAAAACACAGAAAGTGGCTTACCGTTTCACCCCCAGCAGGACACACAAACCCATTCCTACACTCTGTGATATGCTCTCTTAGGCCTTATTTCTCTCTTTATTTCTCCTTTTTTCTATCACATTTCTTTCTGTCTCTTCCTCTCCCTCCATCCCTCCTTCTGTCCCTCTCCAGCTGAACTCCCTGCCCTTCCTTCCAGCATCTAAGAAAAATCTGCACCTGGGAGCGTTTGAAAGCACCTCACTCCTGTGGAGTTCAAAAGACAAATATGTACCATCTCCTACGCTAGTTTCCGCCGCTTTCCCAGCTTTCATTGGGAGGAGGCTCAGGTATTGGGGGGGGGGGCTGTGTGGGCAGCATAGATGGAGTCCTGTAAGGATGATACTCCAGTGCTATGTGTTGTCACTCTTTCTGTAAGACAAAGAAATGTCAAACTCCATTTCATCCTGGACCACATCATCACCATGGTTACCATTAAAGAGCTTGTTACTCTTTACTTTCTCAACCAGCTGTTGTCAGATTTCCTGATTGTTCCTGGACTTAATTGTTTAAAAAAATAAAAAAAAAAGTATGAATTTTTGTTATTAAATCTCAAATTTCAATTTTTTATCTTAAAACTACATAAAACTCGTATAGTCGCAAATTTCTAAACAAATTTTATTATAAAGTTTGCATCATCATTTCTTTCCTTACAAAATGTTGAATTTCTAAAAGTTAAATAAAATAAAAATCACATATATCTTAAAAATGAGACTTTTAACTAAAATTGCAACGTCTTTTTTTGTTGGTTAAAAAAAAAAGAAGTAAATTTTGTCATAAAATTTCACATTTTGCAAACTCAAGCCTTCTTTTTATGGCAAACTCATTTCTTTTGATCGAAAATGTAAACTTGTTGCAACTTTTTGACATATTGTCCTACAATCAAAAGGTTGATTCTTTTTTTCTTACAAAAATCATGATTCCTGACAAATAAGCAACTTTCTGTTACTGAATATTTTGCAAGCATTTACTAAATCCTGACTTTTTGACATAAACCAGCTGCCCTCCACCTCACTTATTCCACGTTTTTATATCAGTATTGAATCAAACGGACAGCTGCACTGAAATTTCCTCAGAAATGTTCTAGTTAGAAGTTTATGATCGACTTTGCACACTCGCAGGTCAGATAAGATGAAGTGGGCCTTGAGTTTGACACATGTTCTTTAAGATATCAACCAACATCTGTTGGTATATGGGAAACAGCTAAACTTTAAGCTCTCAGTGCTGATAACTCAGGACAGCACTGCATTCCCTGGTTTAAAAAAAAATAGTAACAATAAAAATAATGGACAGCTACGTGGTGTATTCTGTTGGGGAAAACACCGCATCAAAAACAGAATAGCTGCTTTAGGGAGGCAGCCATGCAGAGCAACAAAGGTAGTGAAATTATTTAAATGACAGCCAACAGATACAGACACTTTTGCACTTTTACAAAGTTGGGTTGTTTATATTGTCATTTCACTCTCCCACAAACGAGCTAAATGGAGGAGAAATACATACTTTTCCTTGAGTTCAGACGTTTGGAGAAATGGAAATAAATTGTCTAGAAGGAAAAAATATAAAAGCTGGGAGGTGATTACAATACACCGCAGACAGAAACACCTGGGAACATCTGCAATCTGGGGTTTTTATTACCTCCACAACATCATCTAAGTGCCGTGAAAAGAAACCAACATGGATGTTTATTTGCGTTGCGCATTGGACAATAGGGCTGAACACTATCGGAAACATTTACAAATAATGTGATTCTGTTTGTGATTATGAAGTTTAAAATCAATGCTCGCTCTGCGTGAGATTTGCTGTTAATGTTGGAAAAAGACAGAAAAGTGAAAGTGTGGTGTTGCAAGTTTGCAGGCAGTGAGGTGTGGCTCAGTCGCTCCTACTTATCCACAGATCAGTCGCTGTGGTTTCAAAATCCATCATTTCAAGTACATCTTCATTTTATTTTTTATTTGTTAAAATCCATTTCTTATGAAACTCTTGAACAGTCTAATGCAATAGCAGTATTTGGGGGGTGATATGCTGCCGTAATTGGATCAAGCTATAATTCAGTAGCCCTACGTGGTTTCTTCTGTTCAGGTTTAGAATGTTCTTTTTAGCTTATTTGAAGGGTTTGATAATGTAGACGTTTATGATTTTTCTGCAGTTTTGGCACCTTTAATTGAAATTTGAAAACCTATCCATCCTTTACCATAAATCTGAACTGGTCCTCTCCTGGTTGGACATGCCTGAAACACCTCCAGGAGACATCCTGACCAGACGAACCACCTCAACTGGCTCTTCTCCATGTGGACGAGCAGCAGCTCTACTCTGATATATTATCTGCATTATTTTGGTCACTACCCACAGTTGGTCACCATAGGTGGGAGTAGGGCCAAAGATCGACCAGTAGACGGAGAGCCCTGCCTGCTGGCTCACCTCTCAGGGTCAGGTACGATGCATTTTTTGTAGCAGCCAATTTGAAAACGACTAACATAAAAAAAATCAATAACTCCCCATCAATAATACAATAATATAGTAGTGACAGTAGCATTTGCTGTGCAATGACTAATGAACTGCGTGATGTCCTGTGTTGCCAAACTGAAGTGTCGGTCCAATGCAAACGCAATGCCAACCTTGGAAGTTAGTTAAATGTCAACTCTTCACATGTCAGCTGATTATGTCATGCTAGCCCATGTCATGTACAAGGGTCCTGAGGTTCTTGGATCACCAACTGTATTTTACATGAATGGAAAAGCAAAAACAAGGAACACAGTTTCTGCTCTCTACTCGCAGGTTACTGGGATCCCACATGGTCTGCACAGCAAATAACAAATGAAACAAATGTCCTGAGATTTACCCTCCTGTTGGTCCACAGCTAACAGGAAGGGTTATTTGGGACCAGTAGCAGCTGAAGGCATGGGCCTCAGCAGTCCAAATCCCTGAGTTAAACATTCACTCTTACATTTTAATGAAAAGACTCATCTATCCTTTTTTAAAATTTTGGTGATGACTTCTAGCGTTGCCTCTTGTTGGAACAATAGGATTGTGGATTATATTCAAAGTTATGCTTCCCCCAAACATGAACCCCTTTTGATTTGTTGCTGTGACTAGCATACAAGAATGGCAGTAATTCTCATGGGTGGAGGACATTGTGGTCCTGAAAACCAGCGAGGACCTTTGTTTTAACACCTTATCAGACTTTTTGTCTTTGGGCACTAATGGGGTCAGGTGGGATTCAAACTAGGGTTTGACCTTCCTCCCCTCTTCAGCCCTCAAACCATTTTGCTAAGGTTTTGGTGATGCTAAATTGTTTCTGTGACTATTTTAAAACGTATTTATGTTCTATTTTTATCTAACAAAAGGTAGACAAAGGCATTTAACATTTTTGGAGTTTTTAATTATGTAATAATGGATGACACGGGGGTGTCAAACTCGATTTCATCCTGGGTCACATCATCACCATGGTTACCATTAAAGGGCCAGTTATTCGCTACTTTTTTTAATCCGCTATGTTGTCAGATTTCCAGATAAATCCTGAACTTGGTCATTAAAAAACAAACAACATAATAAAAACTACTGAATATCAAAATTTGCAAGCTTTATTGTAAAATCGAGACTTTTGAAATAAAAATCACATTTTTTTCTCAGATAATTGCAAATTTGAAAACAATTGGCTCTTTCTCAGTGTAAAATGTTAACTTTCCCTATATGACATGTTTTTGTCATGAATTTTTTTGTCATGAAATATCAAATTTCACATAAAGCTTTTACATAAAATTGTGACTTTTGCAATAAAATCATATTTTTTTTCATGGCAAAATCCAAAAACCAGATTTGACCCACAGGCTTTGACCTTGACACACGTGATGAAATTACTTGAATACCTTTAGCAAAAATTGACATTTGGGGAATATGTTTGTCATTCAGAACTAGAGTTAAAATTAAAGATTACCTCTATTTAAAATCTTGGACTCCTCCAAGTCACTGACTTAAACATTATTGACAAAGGAGATTCTACTAGGAAGACATCATTTAATCGCAGGTCTGTGGTTCACGCTAAACTGAAGATTAAGAGAAGTGCGGACAGTTACTCACCGGTAATAGCTGCTTCCTGGTATGTTCATTTTGAGAGCTGAAAATTCCCATAAAAGTTACCCAGCTTTGAGTTCAACACTAAGCTGCAGACAAGCGGTTTTCTTCCAAGCTTTTGTTGAAGGTAAGAGCACAATGACCACTGTGACAGACGAGCTGTTAAAAAGCGCTTTTATTTGGCTGAAATCACAGACCCTCTCTCACACACACACCATGAAAGTCACCCAGCCAGCGAAGCATCATCCAGCCTGCGCATGCACTCGCACACTCCGATGTACTGCGACACAAGCTGGGGGCACGATGGCACTGAAACTGAAAACACATCTGAGATGGATACGTGCTCTATGACCTTCAGGGTGAAAAATGTTTTCCTCCAGCTTTCATCACGCTCGATTTCTGAGTACAGTTTGCTGCTGTACTGCTTTATTCTATACCATCCTGGTTCTGGTACCTCACCTGTTCACAGCCATTTCCACCTACAGAATGTACTGAACCAATGAGGGATTCATTTTTTTCTCTTTTTTTAATGCAGAAATTATCAAGGGCACTATTTAAAACTATCAAGATGAATGCAGAATTACTAAAAGAACCTTAGAACAACATGTGTTTAACCAGAGGTGAGGCATAAACAACTGGACAAGCCCTCTATGACATCACCCATATGTTTTCTTGCTTTTGAAGCCTTATTTTCATCTTACTGCACAGCACAATGTTGGTAAGAGCCAATGTCAACAAACACCACTTAATCCAAAAGTGGGAAAATAGGAAGAACAAGAAGTTCTGGAAGACAGTTTCATTACGTCTGCATTTCAAATTTGTGATTTGAGCCTGTTTGACCAATGTTACGTTAGCCTATGCCTGGTGTTACCGTTCAATCTGACCCAACATTCTGAATTCAGACATTGCCTTCAAAACAACACCTCAAATGAGTGTTGCCAGAGCTGAAATGAGGACCAGTGGGGAACCACCACGACCTGACAAAGCCTTGCAGGGAAGATGGCAACAGTATGGGCTATCGACTACCAGTTGGTTAATGGTTGAAAGGGTCTGCTTGACTCATGTCGACCCCTAGTGATCCTTTTTATATCCCCGGGTTTATTGATTCAAGCGAGCTACATGTTGCAATGCATGTCTTTTTGGATGTTTTCTTGATACTTGTTGATACATGCTCCTGCAGTCACATGCTTAATTTCTGAGTTGTTTTATGCCAATCCAGTGGTGTCGAGAGGCATCTGTTGATATTGCCCCCGAGAAATCAAAGTCCCCAGTAACCAGAGGAAGTCTTTGTATGAAAGAAAAAAATAATGAGGATGGGTTATTTTCAGTAGCAGGGCTTCAAAGCCTGTTGACTTGACTGCTTCAAAGCCATGCTCTTGTAATAGTTCCAAAATGTGGCATTGTATTGCTGAAATAAGCAAGACCTTCTCTGAAGAAGATGTCATCAGGGTAGCAGCTTATGCTTTTCCAAAATCTGTATGTATTGTCCATCTTTAAAGGAGTGGTGCGAGAAATATGTTCCCAACTAGCCAATAGAAAGAACATGTTTTCTGCTTTTTGGGCTCAACTTTTCTGTTCTATGTTTCAACAAATGTTTTTATTTTGCTCCATTGTGGAACACAGCGAAAGTACTGTATGAGTGTTGGGACGAAACAACATGAATCAAAGCAGTTTTGAGTGAGAATGTATTTGCAGCCCTGATGTTATCAATTGACCCTTTATCAAGTCCCGCCCATAGCCCCGCCCCTCTGTTTCTGTTGCTAGGTTGGACAAAATGATCATCTCTTCCATTCACTCCTATTGTAAAAACAGGTTTTTACATTGCTTTGTTACTAATTAATGCACCATAGAAAACCAACAGCAAATGGATATTAATAAAAAGGAACACTTCAGGTACCGTGTAGTGAACTTGAATAATAGGGTTTTTCTGCAAAAATAGGATGTTTTGATTAGTTTAGTTAACAACTTTCAGAGTTAGCAGATGATGCTAACAGCCTCCCACCAACAGACTTACCTTTAAAGACTACATATGACCATTTTTCGAGCCAGAGCTCTCAAATATCTTAGCGGGTGCCACTTTTACAAGTGCCCCAAGCACATCGTTTAACCGTTTTAAGAAAAGTAAAACCCTTTCACGGTTGTAGCTGTGGGTTGTAGTCTGCTGCCTAGCCTACTTTGTTTTGGTGCTACAGCTCAGATTTCTGCCCGTTTTGGGATAAAAAATATGCTGCACCCTCACTACACTGTGTGCAGTGTGTTCTGAAGTGTTCCTTTTTACTAAGACAAAGTTCAACAAAAAATAATTTAGTGATTTAAATGGTGATACAAGCAAATAAAAACTACGCTCTTTCCATTGTTGTGAATGGGAGAGACAGATATTTTGTCCAACTGGATATTCCGCCCCGGATGTAGCAACAGAGAATGATTTTTATGGTTGGTCAGTCATTGACCAATCAGAAGGCTGACAAAGGGTCAGTTTGTTATTTTGGCCTGATTTTTCTGTTTTGAAGGCCTTGGATCTGAACAAACTCCTCCCAGGGATCTGATGGGAACGATCTAATATCTGATCCTACATATGATCAGAGTCCTGCTCTAAACAGAGCCACATGCTCATATTCAGTCATACTCATGGTGTCCTCCAGTAGTGATGTTTCAGTGTGGGTCTCCTGACACGATGGTCACAGAGATGTCACACCTGCTCATGCTTAAGGAGTTCATGAAGATAATCGTGATAAAACTGAGTTTTCATCACACAACCTGCCAATGGTGATGCTGCAAATATTGATGGTTTGCCATGACTGGACAAGTTGCTCTAACTTTTACAATGATAACATACGTCACAACGTACGTTGTTCAGTGTAAATTATTTTAAAATTCTGTTTGTTTGTTATTGGGAGAGAAGGTCGAAGGATGACATCCCTTTATGACATTCATACACTCCAGCATATTCAATAACAATTGTAACACCGCCCTCCTGCATCAGGAAATGTAATGTTTTGTATTATGTACTCCCACTCTGAGTGAGATGGCAGATGAAACTCAAACTTGGTCAAGAAATAGTCAAGAGACTGGCAATGACCTCCAGTAAAACTAACGTTCTATCAAACGGTGTTGGCATTAGAGCACTGTTTGATGCCTTGCAATAACTGAAAGGTTCTTCTGTCACAAGTGTTGTCCCATCAGCCCCAACAATTACATGCAGATGACGGGGTTAGATGGAGAGGAAAGATTCACTTTGGCGACCCCTGAAGGGAACAGCCGAAAGGAAAAGAAGACAGTTGATCGATTGTTGTCATCTTGTGGTGTCATCTTGGATTCATGATGTCAAAATAAGAACTGTCATTGAACCAGAACATTTAGTGATCAATTCATCGGTTATCGAGTCCATTTTTTAGTCATCTGGGCAGTAAAGTTATAGAGTGGCATTGGAGAACTTCTGCCAGAGATGTGGAGGATATCGTGTCCAGTCCCTGATTGGCGTGGGAAGGTGGTGGCGATGGGTGTGAGGGCCCATTCAGCTGCTGCAAGCACTGATTATATAATGTATGCTAAGCCTGTATGTAAATCATCAAATTCAGCTATTTCTAAAATTTTCTTTTTCTATTTCTTGAAATATATTTAGTTAATACTGTCTAATGCTTACGTCATAACCCTGGCCAGTTTTGATCCAATTGTTTTGTATTACTTGCTTTTAGAAATGAAGGAGGCAGCAGGGATAATCCAGGTTCAGTACCGCTCGGAGAAGCAAAGGCGCAAAGAGATGGAACTGAAAGTCAAAACTATGGAAGAGGAGCTGCAAGATCTAAAAACTGATAAAGACAACCTAGAGCAAGTAAGAATATTTGAGGTTTCTGACTTTCTACTGGTTTGAGGGCACTGTATACTCAGCTCTTTGAGAGATTTTCTTTTTTCATTTTTTAATACCAAATTGTTGGAAAAGATGGTATGATAAAGAACTATTTAAAATTACAAAGTAACAGACTTTTAAAAAAGTAAATGTCTATAAATTTCATTTACTAACATTGATTAAATCTGTTGCCTTCATGTCTAGGCACTTGGAGAAAGAAAAATTAAATGGCAGGCAGAGCGTCAGCGCCTGAATGAAGAAATGAAAGAGCTCCAGAAAAGTAATCAGCAGGAGTTGGACATCCTCCAGGCCCAGCTGCGCAAGGCCAGGATCAGCAATAATGATGCTGCATCTGAACAGGTTCTATCCAGTGGAAAGGATTTCGACCAAAAAGAAATTTTGAATTTGGAACCTGAGCATATCCACACTTAAAAAACATACACAGTGCAAGACAAAGGTTTAAAGCCCTTCAAAGTGATGAGTGATAAGTGTGATAAGTGTCAGAGCTCTAGGCTTTCTACATGTAGCATGTTTCTTAATTGAAAGGTTATTTACAATTTCAAACTTTGCTTTTTCTTTTCTGTTTTTACATTCTTCAGGGCCTAAGTAATTATAGGTTTCTGTTTAGACCATTAAGATTTAAGATTTCTTTGTTAATTTTTAAATCAGTTAATGATTTAAAATAAATGATTTTCATGTTGTTTAATATTAGCTGGTTTCTTACATGGTACTACTAATGGTATGTCTACTGCATATGTTTAGTTGTCTGAGCTGCAAGCAGAGCTGGAGATGGAGTGGAAGGTGAAGTGTGAGCAGATGTTGGCTTTGGCCAAAGAACATCACAGCAAGGAGGTGGCTGAATTTACAAAGCAGAAAGATGCCCTGCAGGACAAGTTAACACAACTACAAGAAAAGGTAGAAATGTCAACCTTGATCAACCATAAACACATATACACAAGTGCAAATTTTTATGAGAGGGTTTAAAGTGTTTTACTTATTTATCCTTTACTTAATTCTTACCTGGGGGCCTGCAGTAATTTTTAAATGACATCATTTAGACAAGATAAGCGAAGTCTGTGTTTTACTGTAATTTACAGAGATTAGTTCCCTGATAGAGGCGCTGCAATTAAATACGCAACGGTAGCAAATGAGAAGAGTCGAAACTGGATGTGGGACAAGACCCGAAATTTAATTACAATGTGCCACATAATAAAAAAAAAAAAAAAGGTCACTTGAACAAGATAAATGTGCTCACTGTTGTGGTAACAGTAAAGAGAACAGTAAGGGGTTTTCTGTTGTAAAAAATATATATAGTTTTTCACCACAGCCGCCATAGTTAGATATTTAAAAAAATCCTCCCACAAATCACTTAATTACTGACCCAACTCCAACCAAGCCCACAGGTTTGATGATCTGGGAAAATAACTGAAAAGATCCACCTCTTCAGCTGATGTTTATCAGATGGTATAATTATCGGGCCGATGTACTGTCTTATGGCTGATATCGACCAGATGTATGGGTACTGTCTGGGATCCCGCTGTTTGAATAGTTTAATGTGATTGGCTTATGAACAAATAATTTCCCTGTGGGATGCGTTCTTATGATTGGCTGAAACATGGACGATATCTGATTGGTTGCAGATCATTCGGTGTTAGAAAAATGCATTTGTGTGTTGAAGTACATCAGGGGAGTCTGAAAA
>JBAMYA010000012.1:3989871-4025135 GCA_037176975.1 Arrhamphus sclerolepis | reverse complement strand
CTGCACCCTCACTACACTGTGTGCAGTGTGTTCTGAAGTGTTCCTTTTTACTAAGACAAAGTTCAACAAAAAATAATCCAGTGACACAAGCAGACCCCCATGACCCTTCATAAGACTAAACGGGTATAGATGATAGATGGATGCAATCTACCAACATCTACAGAAACCGAGGTCCTAAACATCTTTTGTTTCTGTTCACAGTAGTTTGTATGACATTCGGTAGTTGAGTCATATGAACTAATGACAAAGTGGTTGCCTGTCCAGCTGGTCCTTAGGGACCCTGATCTCTCTATCACTTAAGTGGAATGACATTTTTTAGTCTTGTCAGAGGCTTAAAGTATTTATTTCCTCCACCAATCGTCTCTAATCATGTTTAATTCCAGAATGGTCCTTCTAACTACCAGTCCTTGGTTGCACGTCAGGTTTATCAAACAGGGTCAGAGAGAAAGCCAAAGGAAATCGAGAAGTCTTCAAAAAATGTAAAAGTGACAGTGGGATGCACAGACAACAAAACAATGTGGAGTAGTTAAATGTTGAAAGGTGTAGACAGAAGGGGGAAAAAGCTGACTGTTTTTTCCTGTTTTAAGGTTGTTGGACCCCTTAGTCTATTAACGTTTTCCTCTTTCTCTCTTCCTCTCATACAGACATGAAGTCGTCCAACCCCTCAGAGCATTGAGCCTGACATAAAGGAAGAGAATAAAAACACTTATTTTTGATGGCCACTTCAAAGACCATTACTGCTGCCTTTGAAAAGTTACCAGAGGGTGGAAGTTCCTTTGAGTGTCAAAGAGCAGAGTGGAGAGGTTGTAAAGGCAGGGGGGAAGTAATCATCCTCTTTTTCCCCGCCTCATCGTCTTTTTTTTTTTCTTTTGCCTCAACCAAGTTGCCGGCTCCGAAAGGAATACTAAGTAAACACGATCAAGGAAGGGCTGAGAAACTCAGGGACTTACAAAGACCCCAGCGGCTGTCGGCGTGAAGCACATAAGCCCACAGACTGATGAAGTGGTTTTTCAAAGTAGTGAAAGTTGAAGAAAATACAGAGGGGGTGAAAAGGACAGGACTTTTCTGGGTTGGACTTTTTTTGTCTTGTTTTGTTATGTGCTGTTGCTTCTGTAGAAGATCATCTGACTAGGTGGCAATTAAAAATGTGACTTCTTTTTGTGGTTTGGCCAGTCCCCGTTCCAGCCACAGCACTGAGATAGCTCTACTGAAGGTCCTTTATGACATCTACTCCAATACCAATGGTGGCAAAATTTCAGTCTTGGTCCTTCTGGATCTCAGTGCTGCATTCGGCATGGTCAACCATAACATCTTGCTAGACCTGTTGAAAAACTGGGTGGGACTTTTTGGTCCATCACTTCACTGGTTTGAGTCCTATCTAAAAGTCAGGCACTATTTTGTGACTAATCTGAACATACAAAAATAACATGTGGAGTCCCCAAGGTTCCATTTCAGAGCCTTTGCTGTTCAACATCTGCATTTGCCCACCTGCTCAAATTATGAAAAAGAACAGAAGATTTTAGCATAACTGACATCTTTTGAATTTATTGTATTTACTTGGTTATGTATTCTGTGCATACTTTTATTGTTTGATGTTTCGTCTGTAAAGCCATTTGGTCAACATTGCTTGTTTTTAAATGTGCAATCAATCAAAAGAAAATTTGACTTGACTTGATAACTATGCAGATGACACACAAATCTGCGAAGACAAAACAGCTGTAGTTAGTTAGTCCAGAGCACTGCTGCCTGAGTCCTCATTAAGACCAAGAGACCATATAACTTCAGTCCTTAGGTCTTTACACTGGCTTCCCGTCCGTCAAAGAATGGACTTTAAAATCCTGCTGTTGGTTCATGAAATTCTGAATGGTCTGATAATCTCCTGGTCCGTTCAGAACCAATCAGAGCTCTCAGGTCATCAGGGTCAGGCCTACGTTCAGGGTTAGAACCATACGTGGTGAGGCAGCGTTCAGCTTCTGATGCTCCTCACCTGTGGGACCAGAATGCAAAAGGTAATTCCACGAAGCTTTTGCCAAATTTCAACTTAATCAATCAAATGAGGGCAAAGCCAGTAAGCAAAAGGAAGCTGAAACTATTGTTACACTAAAAACTTAGTCACTGGTTGAAACTTTGGGACTTTTGGATGCAGCAGACCGTCTTGAGTAAAGTCAGAAAACAATCCCTGAGCGTAATGAGCTTCCTCATTCTTCTGAGGAAAAGCCGGAGCGGCGATCTCAACGCCCAACTGATGCTTTGGGATTATCCAAGCAACATTTTATGGGCAAAACCTGGCTGTTCGCGGAGTAGATCACAATTATTTTATTCAACTTCTCCTTTTTTATGTCTCTTTGTCGACATCTGATTCAAAAGAAATATGTGCCAAAACACTGGCAAAGCCAACTTGCATTCCAGGTGGTAGCTCTCTCATTTAAGGAAGAAAGAAAGAAAGAAAAACTTCCTACTTATGAGCAAGTTTTTTACGTATGAGCTTATGATTCCTGTGTTTTGAGTGGCAACCAAGTCATTTTAAGATAAGTGAAAGTTCATGTATACAATCTTTTTATTTCTTTCTCTTTAGTAGACTCAGCCTTGTCCAGTCACAATAATTTTCCAGACTCTGGGCAGACTTTCCCCCCCCCCCGTCTCCACAGCTGGAGCCTGACTGCCGGTCCATGGCCTCACTTGGCAAAACCACGGCGTAAGTGTTGAGTGGATCCACCTGTCAGCACAGTATGGGACTTGTGCAACCATCAAGCCGTTACTGCACAGATCCCCTGCACCAGCTCAGTGGATGTTTCATTTTCCTACCTCTTTTCTTTCCAACCGTCTGTCCTCAGTTGGGCCATCATTGCTTCCTTACTTGCCAGCTTCCTTTGCCTCTGATCAGATGGGCATCACTTGCTCATTGTGTTTCCGGGATGGAATATACTGTACCCAATAGTGGCTGGCAGGAATTTATCAGCTCTAATACTCAGCTATATGAATAAAACACATTTCCATTTCCTGAAAACCCTATCCATCTATCCAGGCCTACGATGGGTACTATCAGCGACTGGGGCAATGGGGTAAATGTTGGATTCAGCGTTGGGGCCGATGCACTGACCCTCTGGTTGGGGGACAACCAATTCCACCCCAGCCTATAAATATCTACTCAAATAGCCCGTAAAAAAGAAAATAAAAGAAATGACGGCCTCCTGTGATTGCCTATTTGGGGAATTTGTTCGTAAAAATAAAGAAAAACAAAACACAACAACAACCTTTGTCATTTTTATCCTTTAATTCAGCCTAGCATCTACCAGCGTTCTCTTTACTATAAAAAGAGCTTGGCGAGTTTTACTACAAACACGGCTCCCTTGTTTTCGCCCTTGGACTCCGGGACAATAAACACAGCTAGCACAATGTGCTCAGAGTTTTAACAACCTGCCTCGAAATGGAGGTTCAAGCATGTTCTTTTACAGCCAGAGGTGGGGTACTTTTTCAAAGCAGAGCTCAAAAGGTGAAATAAAAGACAGAAATGGAAGTGAAAAGAGGAGCAGAACATGGGAAATGAGCAGGAGACACTACTGTAAATGTAAAGACCACCGTATCTCCCGTTCACGGTGTCGTAACCAACATTGAGAGAACAGACAGGTTGGGTGGGTACACCAGTATATCTCAGAACATACTATAATCTCCATCCACACACATAACTGCACATTGCAAACAGACTGATAACATCAAAGGTATAAAATCCCGCTGAATATGTCATGTCAACATCACGGTGTGGGACGTGCCGCCCGTGTGGTATCCAACATTTGATAGCACATGGCAGCTGTTGGGGGTTACTCACTGAAGCTGAACCCTCTGGGTATAAAACAAAAATGAATGCCTATAGACATCAATTATGCATCAATGGTTCTGAGTACAGAGGCTTCGCGCAGTTGCATCATAAACGTCCAACAAATCCAGAGAAAAGGTAAAAGCTGTGTTGAAGTGAAAGCAGAGCGTGTATTCACAAGAACCGCGGCAAGGATGAAAGAAATTCTTTCATATGTGCGCCACAGTGCCTTCAGATAACAATATACCCACATCTCTGTTGCCAGTCAAGAAACAAATCAAATGTAAATTTAATTATGGAGCACTTTTGTACAATAAAATGCTACACAAAGTGTTTTACAAGGTAAAAATAGAGTCACTTGCACCCCCTTCCCCTCCACCTCTAATCGCTATCAATGATGAAACATGATCAAAGATAAGAAATATGTAGTAACATGGATAACAAGGCTGGATGAACCAGAGAGGAAATACCATCACTGTATCACCAGGTCTGCACTGGAGGGAAGAAATGTTTCTTTCTCTTAGCCTTACGGCTCATCACTAACACTTCAGTTTTGTCCTGGTCGAGTTGCAGGAAGTTTTCTGCGATCGATGATTTAATATCTAAGATTTAATTAAAAAGGTTATCAAATAGCCATGTCTTTAGGAGACATGGGAATGAACAGCTGTGGGTCATCAGCATAGCTGTGAAAATTAATGTCATGTCTCCTGATGACATCCCCAAGTGGAAGCAAAGATAAATTAAAAGAATTGGACCTAGAACTGAGCCTTGGGGCCCACCCCGTTGAATACCAGGCTCACACAACTAGGCCCACCACTTTATTTTACCTGGCCCGCAAAAGCATGCAAAGACAATGAAAAGCTTGTAACAGCAAAATTTCTGCAGGAATGTTGAAGGGGCGTTTTCATAATTTTAACAACATGTGAGGTGAAATTTCACAAAATTCTTAAATGTGCAACAATTTAGCAAAATCAGCTTTTTAAAAAAATAACAAAAAAAAGGAACAAAAACGTGCAATTTCAGTTCCAATTAACAATTTTACAAAAAACAACTTTCTGTAAAAACAAAGTTGCAATTTGTAAAAGTTGATCATTTCCCAAAATTTTCCTTTTTTTTTCCCCCAAGAGAAGCAACAAAAGCACCAGGAATTCAAAGTTTTGACAGACTCTGAGTGTCTGACAGTTTTAAATCAGCACATGGTGAAAGATTATGAGCAGGTTTGTTCTGAATGGTCCGGAAACACCGTCGTAGACCGAGTCCAGGAACTAGCGGTCACATATCTGGTCAAGAAAATACAGAATAACTGGCCCTTTGTGGTTAACCCAGGAAGAATTTGGCACTCCTGTCTTAGAGTAACATTAAAATCTGTATGTGTTTAATGTTATCTCTGTAAAAGCCTAAAAAAGTCCTTTAAAACTTTAAACTCAATTCTGTTCAATGGAGTCACGTGCACTCAAATTGAGATGATTTTAACTCACATGGAGTTTATTCTCACAGTGATATTTGCTGCATGTTACAGTTTGGTTGAGTTAGATCAGGGGTGTCAAACTCTGTTTCATATCCTTGGCCACATCATCACCATGGTTACCGTTAAAGGCCCAGTTCTGCTTTACTTTCTTAACCGAATTTACTGCTAGTTTCTAGACTCATTTGAAAAGAAGAACAAAGTGAATTTTTTGTCATAAAAATCTCAAATTTCACAAAATTTATTATAAAATTAAAACTTTTATATTAAAATTACATTTTTTTCTTGTATAACCACAAATTTAAGAAAAAATAATAATAATAATTTGAAATTTGAAATATCACATCTTTTTTTCATAGAAAAGTAAATTTTTGCCATAAAATCTGAAATTTCAACAAGATTGCTACCTACCAGAAAATTGAGTCTTTTGTAATAAAGTCACGTTTTCTTTGTTCTAAAATTGCAAATTTAAAAAGAGAGTGAAACTTTTCTTTCTTATGACAACAGATTTTTTATTGTACAATCACGAGTCACAACATTTTTAATTTTAAAATTAAAATTACAAATTTGTTTTGTTGAAAACTTTCAACTTCATCCAGAATTTTGACACATTTTTCTATAATTTAAAATTATTGTCCTAAAAATCACAAAGTTTTGTTATTGGAAAAAATTAAATTTAGCAAAAATCACAATTTTTGACGAAAATCAACAACTTCTTGTCTGAAAATCGTTCGCTAAATTTTGACTTTGCTACTCAGTGCACATCAGTGTCAATCAAACGGGCAGTTGCACTAAAATTTCCTCAGAAACGTTCCATTTATGAGTCTGCGATTGTCTTTGCACGCTCTTGCAAGTCAGATAAAATGAAGTGGCGTGCCCAATTTGAGATACGAGTTTGACACGTGCATTAGGTGGTTCATTAAAAAAACGCAAACGTTTGCAATGAAATGTCGAATCTTAATTACACGCCTTTGAAGGGCTGCAAACTCCTGCCCCCTGCATTAGTGTCTGATATGCGCGTTTCCATTCAACATCTTCTTATCACAGATAAAAGAAACCTCAGTAACAACGCTAAAATGCCAGGTCAAGTCTCTGTCGTTCACGAATACGCCAAAACTAAAACATCAACTCGTCAGATCCCATCTTGTAAGTCCTGGGAATTCTGTCCCCAATATGGGCCTTAAAATCATGTAAAATATTGTGGACTCATACAGCCAGAAAGAAACGTAAATGTACATCAGTCAGACCTTAAAACGGCATTCATGAATGTGGGGAGCAAATAGAAAATATTTTATAATTTTGTCATTGAACCTGCAGTAGATGTGCTGGAAGTGTTTGGTGCTCTGCTTGTAGAGAGGCTACTTTATGAAAAGAGTGTGAGGAGATGGGAGGGGGGACTTGCTGCCATTATGAAATGACAAATTATGGCACTTTCAAAAACCTTAGCATGCCTCAAGATTTCAATGACACCTTTTTAAAGGACAGCAAAAAAAAAAAAAAGGCAATTGCAAGGCCGAGTGTCTTTCATAAACAGTCCTTTTTTTGCACCTTTAGTCCCCTTTTGTCTCCAGTTAGAGTTTCAAAAAGCTATTCAGTTTATGAGATGTCTGGCCTGTTAAGATTTTTATTTGAATTCCTATGAAGCCCCTTTCAGTGCGTGAAACAACTTCATAACTTGAAAATTGCATTTTCTTTTTACATCGGCATCAGTGGATGAGGCTCAGACTTTATTCTTTTTACAAAATTTCACTGAGGCTTAATTAACGCAATGAGGGCTCGGTGTCCTCTGCATGATATCGCCCAGAGGAAATATTTCACACTCAAAGGCACAAAATGGCTCTTTATCTGTCGATCATCTATCCATCCATCTATCTAAGTGGAATATGCTCGCTGGAGCAGCTGCATACGCAAGTTGGCGCAACATGCAGTCATGCATACGAGGTGTGTGCATTATTTTTTCATTAGAATAAGTAATGGGAGTGGTCCCCCACCCTTAAAATGCCATTAGCTCCCTGCTTCCTTCCTTCTTCCTCTGCGCTTTTCTCCCCTCTTTGCCCTTCCCGAACCAAAGCCAAGAACTGTGATTAGCTTTATGGAGCAAGGGCTGTAGGCAGAGATGAAAACGCGGCAAATGATATTACTTTGAGCCTGAACAGGCATACGACACATGACATTATCATCTCACTGTGTGGATGAGGGAGATGCTGGGGAGCCTGGGAAACACTGGGATTGGCCGAGCAAAAATCCCACCCAAGGGCACAGGGGTGGGCTTAGGCTGTCGCACACCCCCCATTGGGAAATTTAGATAGCGGGACACGGTGAGAGGATCTCTTAATGTCACATCAGCAGTTCTGTTCAGACACTTGAGTGGGCAAGCGCCCGCGGGTGCGCTACGGAAACATACAAGAAATTTAATTACATGGTGAGGATGGAGAGAGCAATCATGGAGGATGAGATGTACAGACTGAAACATGGAGAGCTTTTTTTTTTTTTAAAAAAAAGAAAAAAAAAAGAAATCTAAATGACCTTCAATTTGTCATTTTAGTTCAAGTTTGAATGGACGGAACCAGGACTTCATTGCTAAACCACAGCAACAAATGTTCGATTAAGAAATCCAACGTTTTGAGTCTCGTAACGAGCCAGGAGCAAAGGTGAACGACCAAAGACGGGCTGCGACCGATATCAGCAGTGTCAGTAATCTGGAGGAACCGTCTCAGAGTGTGACGGCATGTCGCTGCCTCTACGATCTGCGTCAGCTAACAGACCAATAGGAACGCACCATGAGATAACGTAAACATCAGCCTGCTCTCACAGTGCAACATACTGTAAATTAATCATCTACCAATTTCACGCTGTGAAGCGTGACTTGAATTAATCATATAAGACTAAAATAATGTATTAGCTAGTTTCTGAAAAGCTAATTCCAGGGTTTGCTGAGGCAGTTTCCCCGACTTCTGCTTCGTCGTAAAGTCATTGAGCAAATGCTTGAAAGGTCGCTCGTGTCAGGGCTCCAATAACATCCCACACTGCACGATTTATTTAATCCTGGGTGCGATGTAAAGAATGCTGCTCCGGAGTCGTAAGCTACGACTGATAAGTGTAGAAGTTGCATCATCATTACACGCTGACAACAAACAACACGTGAACGTACGCTGCTCTGTTGCAGCTTTTATGTGTGCCTTAAATACTTAAAGAAATAAAACAAACAGCGAAAGCAAAGAATTTGGTCTGGGTCATGGTTAACTGTTCTTTGGAATGAAGCTACATTGCATTATTTTATACGTCATTTCATGCTGCATTTTGATTGGCTCGCATGTAGACAGGAGTCGTGGGATTTCTGACACTGTCGGAAAACTATATCAGCTCGCCTTTGGTTGCTTGTCGTTCTCCTGAGGTGACGTGCTGAGCTTCTCTGAGTGTTGGCGAGTCTATCCGGGGGTGTCGGGAGGCATCCGCTGGTTCTGTGCCATTCATACTGGTTCCTGCTATCACCAGGAACCAGACTCATCATTTGCACTAAAGGAGGAAAAGACGTTTTCTAAATCCTCCAGTAGAGGAACGCAAGGGCTACAAAAGCAAGAAAAGTTCAGATTACACTGATCTAAGCTGTAGATGATGGTTAAAATTACATACGTATCAGTAACTATGATTCATCACAAACCTGCATCGATGTCGGTCCCACAAATATTTCTCAGGGCAGGCATGCACGCTTTTCTTTCCATGTGCACGTATGTTCCTTTTGGATTTTTGTTTGTATTTGCAACATGTTATATGAATCATGGATGTGTACAGAAATACTAAAGTGAGTTTGCCTGTTTTATCCCTCTGCCTGTGTGTGTGTGTGTGTGTGTGCACGTGTTTAATCCCTTGCACGGTGATACAGGCAGCATGTGTGTCAGCCCATGTAAACATCCTGGCGCGTAAACACCCTAATCTGCTCCCCTTCCCTGGTAATTACACTGACTAACGAGCAAAGCATAGGGACATGAGCTAACACACACACACACACACACACACTGAGACAGAAGGACAGAGGGAGGACGAAGAAGGGATGGAGAGAAGACGCAGGACAGATGGTGAAAGAAGAAAGAAAAGTTTTTATTTGTGCATCAGTGTCTCGGTGGGGTACAAGAGTGCAGGTATGGCAGACTGTGTGTGTCTGCCCAGAAGTTTCTTCTGCAGTGTGTGTGTGTGTGTGTGTGTGTGTGTGTGTTTGCGTGTGCATGTCAAGGCCAGATGCCCACATCTAACAGCCCATCTGTGAGGAGAGCCCTGCCAGACCACTAATCAGGCAATCCATCACCTTTCTACCTGCCACTGGCCATTATTCGTCAACCACTCACACATACAAACGCACACGCTCGCTCACATCTGTCACCGCCAGCAGAGGTTCACCCGCACTCACCCGCCCAAGTCCACATGCAAACGCCATCACAGCACGCGTTTGTGTGAATGTGAAAAGCAAGAGCTCGTCTGGAAAGATGATGATGAACAAACTAATTAGCAATAAATAAATAAAAATGGCCAGCTTGCTTCTTGAGCACGGCGGTCAAACACTCGTTCACACATGATCACACAACCTTAAGCATGTGCTCGCAAACATGATGGTATAATTACATGGCAAATACTCAGACCGACACGTGTTTTTCCAGCACTTGGACTCAAATTAAATCAAGTCCTGAAAGTAATACATATAATTTTAGTGTGATGAGACATGTTCTGATGCTGATCCAAAACCACAGCATGAGAGCTCAAGAAAAATAACGCTATTATCCATCATTACTATTCATCCAATGCTGGAAATGTATTTTAATTAAAAGAGAGAGGGAAAAATAACCACTAACTCAAAGAAGCTCAAAAGCAGCACCAGTCTCTTAGCATTTTATAAACATTGAGCATGTGGATTGGACAGTACTTCATTGTACAACGTTTAAAAATGGTTTGTAGTTTGAGACTCACCACAAAATAATTAGATGATTTTATGTTCCATTAACCTGTCACAAGGAAACTTGAAACAAGTGGATGACAAATGTTAAAAAAGAAAAAGAAAACAATCATCAAGACTGAAAGTACGACTTTTAATTAGGAAAAAGCTTAATTTTTGAAAACACAGTTGGTTGCAGCATCTACACTGACATGTAGAGCTTCAAAAACAAACATAAATGAGGAAAAGTTAGATTTTTGTGAACATGTTTTCTTGTAGCATATATGCAGACATCTGGAAAGTACAGAAAATTACACCACTATGTCGTTTTAATTAGTTCGATTCGATACTTTAGTGTCCAGTTTGATATTTTTTCGACACAAAAAAGAGAAATTTCTTTGCCTTTTTAAACTTGCAATTTATTGAAATTAATAAACATTTGTTTAAACTCAAAAGTACAGTTTTCAAAGTAAACGTTGCTGAAACAGCAAATAATAATCAATAAAATAAATGTATCTGATGGAGAAATCAGCCACATTCTGTGGAAAACATCAGGGTTCTAATTGTACAGGCGTTCTAATAACCGTTAACTGATGCTACATCACTTAACTATCTTAGATCAGATAGAAACACGCCGTTAACTCATCAGAAACATCAGCCACCAAAGCGTCTGTCAACCGACTCTCATGTCAGTGGTTGGACAATAAATGGAAACATTCAGATAAATGGAAATAATACAAAGCAGCGGTAATATGCAGACTCAGACCAGCTCAGCTGTAATCCTGCACTGAGCTCCTTTGCACATCCACATACTGTAATTTACTCAAATTTTTCTACTTAAAATATTTTTTTTATATTTTTTATTTTTATTTACTATTTTTAAGTAATTTTTTTTGTATTTTTTTTTTGTCAGATGTTTTATTTTTCTATTTCTATTTTTTATTATGTAACTGCTAACTAACTAGGCTAACTAGGCTTCCCTGCTCAAGCTGCTGCCCCTGAAACCCAACATCGGATAAGCGGGAGTCAATGGATGGACGGATGAAAGGATGGAGGGATGGCTGGATGGATGGATGGATGGATGGATGGACGGACGGCTGGATGGATGGATGGATGGCTGGATGGAGGGATGGCTGGATAGACGGATGGATGGATGAACGGATGGATGGATGGAGGGAATAAGGCATTTATGTGTCGACAGCAGAGTAAGAGTTTTTAATTGCACAGAGAAATGCAACTTCTATTGTACAATTAAATGACAATAAACGCTTTGAATCTTGCAGACGGAGTTTTTGTGTAGGAAATGTTTATGTGTTGCCTGGCAACAGCCTTGTCTCATTTCCAGTTGCGGAACTATTTGTGTTTAGCGGAGCTAAATGAGTGATTAAATAAACAAACCAATCATAATCTCTCGTCGTTTATTACTGTTAAAAAACACTTGTAGAACCTTTGTATAACAGCAACATCACACTGGTGGTGGCGCTGTTGTGCTGAATATTAGCACTGGTGTGATTATTTGCGAATCATAAATATCATATAAATATCACACAAAGCTGCTTCTCAGCTTTCAGAATCTGTTGGTATTATGTTGATAGCTCAAACAGTTGAAGAGTTACAGTAAGCTGAAAAATGCACGTCTTCCTGTTGTTGGTTATTTCCAGCAGTCTGGAAATAGCTCAGTCTCATTAGCTTCAATGAACGCATGTTGGAGGCGCTCAGTGGATCTGCTTGACAATGCAGCCTAGGCGGAGTAGTCGAATGCAGATCCACTGAGCTTTCAACGCATCGTCAGAAGACAAGATGTTAAAATAAATAAAAAATTGTGTATCATCTGATACATGTGAGTACCAAACGGAGAGCACTGCATCAAACGGTTCGATACAGATACATGGACTATCCCACGTATTAATCTTCATTTTATCACACGAAAAACAAGTTTGATGAATTTCTGAAGCTGGCTTGTCTGTTTAAGTATACCATTGGATTGTTGAAGTATTTATCAAAACCATACACGACAATTACATTTTAAACACAAACAATATTTTCTGATGGTATGCAGCATCTACAAACAGTATCTATTTTATTTTTTTTATTTTTGTTTAAATTAGGTGTCCAAAAGGCTTGCAGGTTAACAGTACGTACGTATCCGGGGGTATTGTAAAAGTGATATAATAATATATAATAATGGTTCAGGACAGAAATTTAATAAGTAAAAGCCTGTATTTTGTCAGCATAGTTGCAAGTAGCATTGATACTAAATTGATAGTAGCATTGATACTAAAACATAGGGAGAAAATCTATACCAGCATCTACAACAAAAGCATGATTTTAATCAAGAAAAAATTGTGAGCATATACAAGCAGCATCTATGATGAAATCTAGAACAAGAAAAAAATGGACTTTTAATCAAGAAAAAAGTTCATTTGTTAGCATAGTTTATTGTAGCATCTATGCGAGCATCTAGAACAAAAAAAAAGAAAAAGTCACTTTTGATTGCAAAGCTTCTTGTAGCATCTTAAACAAGACAAACATGTTTTTAATATGAGGAAAGCCTTCATTTTTGTGAACATAGATGCTTGTAGCATCTAAAATCTAGAACAATAATGCATCTTTAATCAAGAAAGACCTTCATTTGTTGTTAGCATAGCTTCTTGTAGCATCTGTAGCATCCCTTTTATGTTGCCTACTATCTATGCTAGCATCTAGAACAACCAAAATAGAATTTGTTTTCACAAAAACCTTCCTTTTTGTGAGCGTAGCTGCTTGTAGCAACGATGCTAACAGTAAGCTTCTGAACACGGTAAAACTCTTTAAAATAACCTCATCAAGTGGACTTTGGATGAAAAAAAAAAAAAAAGAGTGTGGCTTTTTAGGCAACTGCGGGAAAAAAAAGTCTTGGTTTTCCTACTTTGAAGGGAATTCTCTGTTTTATGGAGGAATTACTGACAGTTCATGCATAAATATGCCAATCTACTTCCTCACCTGCTTGTGTGGGAATTTTCACGTTTTCAGCTGCCATTCATTCTCTCATCTCTCTCTCATGTGTATTCTCAAGCTTTCATTTCTGCTCATGTATGTTCTTAAATCATCACCATATTTTCCGCCCCCCAAGAGGAGGTGGTGCCATTTAAATCAAAGGGAGTTAAGAAATCAGTTTGTTCGCCACAGTGAATTTAGAGACTAAAATCCACCTGCAAATGCCTAGTGTGTTGTATAACATGCCGTCTGATCACTCCTGTAGAAGAAAGAAGGATAAAGACTGAATCCTTTTACATGCGTTTATTGGAGTTAGGACACACAAAACCTTGTGCACCCCTTGAAGTCCTGTGTTTTTGTGTGAGTAAAAAACACAATATAAACCTTCTGTTGTAGTACAACAGAATACCATACAAACATCAGTTTTTCACCTCTGTTAAATAAGAATAGAGGGGAAAAAAAGCATGGTCAATACTAAGTACCCCACATTTCTTTCATTGGTTTTAAAAGATCCAGTTGTTTGCTAACCGGAGCAATTAGATGTGTGTTAACACAACGTCAAGAGGGAAAGACATCCGCATGTTTGAAAGAATTTACCTATAAAACTGGGTCAGTGTCCAACAATCACAAAGATTTCCTCAAAAGGCTGAAAACTTTTGAAGGAGAGGAAGTCCGAGCAAACTGACGCTGAGGTCGGACCAGCAGAAAAAGCCAAGTTACATCTCAGAGTCGACAGGAGTCACATACTCAGCCCATCCAGTGGCATGTTTGGTGAAAATTAGACAGGATCTCTGTGTTAAAGGTGAATCTAGAAGCTGTTGATTCATGGGGGTACTTAGTATTGTCCACTTTCTTTCTTTTTCCCCATTTTTAGTTGTATGTTATTTCATATTCAGTACTTGTTTTGAAGGTGAAGCAGCGCTTTCTGACAGCACTTTTTATTCTGGAGGTTTTGGAGCTTCACGGACAGTTGGAGATGAAGACGGCTCAGTTTGACTGTTTATAAAGAAGTTATGAGAGTGACTGCTTGTTGTTTTCTAATGAGAATAAATGCAGAGATGCATGACGCTAGCATTAGCTTAAAGACACATACAGCACAATATGACTTAATCACCTGTTGAAATGTGCGTGTGCAGAACACGCTATTAGACTGCTGCAGAGAGAATAATATATGCTACCTGCAGGTGGAAATACAGGTGAAATATTCAGGAAATTTTCTAAAATAAATGATTCATCACATATTCTGCTCCAGCAGGTATCCTGACAGGTAGACTCCTGGTAGTGCAAGTGTTCTTTCTAAGGAACTACAGTGTAGCAGCTATTTTACAGTTAAAATATAGAAGTTTTACATCCAAAAATTCCAAAAATGTGAGATGTTTACAAAAATTAAAAAAATATATATATAATTGCAATTCTATTCAAGTCAATTTTTATGGACAAAAACTTGTATTTTTGTCAGACGTTGCAATTTTATTAATATCCAAATTTCTACTAGAAAAAGTTCATTTCAAGCAATTTGGCATATGAAAACTTCCAAAATTTGGAATTCTACATCAAAATTGTGTTGTTTTTTGAAAGAGGTAAAGTCTTAATTTTACTTCAAAAGGTTTTGATTTTCCAAAACTCAATATTTTTCAACAAAATGTTGTAAGAACAAGCGAAAAAGTAGCAACTTTGGTGAGAATCATGATTCGATGACAAACTGATGTGTCACAATTTTTACAATTAAAATTTTGCAAAATTTCAGAATTTACGTCAAAAACTGGCATTTGGCAAGAAAATTAAGTGAAAATTGCAATTTCACAGCAAAATGTTGGGATTTTAGGTCAGGAAGTTGTAATGCACTTAAACATTCAGCAAATTTAATTATCTCAAATAAATCATTAATTGCATTGTACCATTCTGTGTCCATTCTGCAGAACTACAGTTTAGCATCTTTTTCACCATTAAAAAGTAATTTTTAAAAGTTGCTATTTTTTTCAACAAATATTTGTTATTTTAATTTTTATTCCACCAAAGGCAAAACTTCCTGACAAACAGTTGGTGTTTTCTGTCAGTTATGTAAATTGCAGTTATATAAATTTCATGATTTTTATAACAAAAAGTTGTGATTTTGCGAAATCTGAGACATTCAAAATTTCAAAATTGTGAAATTTGCCATTTTATAACAAAATATTTTTAGGATGTAAGGTCTAAATTTTGTTCCAGAAAGAAGTTAAAAAGTTGCAACATTTTGCACAAAACATCATTTGATTAGATTTCGTAGCATAAAGTCCACTTTGACAAAATTAATAATTTTTCTGATGTAAAACTTTGAAAAAAGTTTCATATTTATGAAATAATTTGGCAATTGACAAATAAAGCTGCAAAAACAGCAAACATTCTGGATTTTAGGACAGAAAGTTGCAATTATTTGACATTTTTTGTCATGAAGTCAAAATTTTATATCAAAAAAGTTTAATTTTGGGAAGGCCAATATTTCTGCTGTTGTATTAAGTTAAGTTCAACGAGACCTTTTTGTCTTTTTATCTTGTAAAATTTGCAGTTTTATGACAAAATCTTACTCTCCCCCCCCCCATTAGGAAATCTGATGAGTATCTCTAATTGGATTGGATTACAGTCCTTTAACTGAGCGTGCTCGAGCACCTCCCCAAAAACGTGTCCGTGCGCTGTCCGTGCACATCAGTGCCCAACATTTCTCTGTTGACAGATAATGTCATGTTTGGAAGCTATCATCTGCATCCCCATCCGGTTAAAATCTCTAGTAGCAAATAAGCTTCCTAGAGAAATGGTGGTATAAGATCTGCAGGGTTCCTGGCTTACATGTTTCTTTTTTTTTTTCTTTTGGGTGGAGGGAGTGTGTGCGTGCATGTGTAACCAAGACCGATGCTGTAGTACGTGGCGGTTTAGGCGTTAAGCTGCTCCCCCGCTGCGTTGCAACGATGTGGAGGTGTGCAGTACAGCACACACACTGAGCTAAAGCACCACCCACAGGTGCCACGTCCCTCAGCAGACCTTCAATCTCGCACACGTATGCCATCATGCGAAAATCAGAACAGCCTGTGCCTACAGCGCTGAGGTCCAGAGCAATAACTTTGCATAACATATATCATTTCTTGTGGGCGAGGAAGTGGAATCGTAATAAAAGCATGTAAGTTTGCTGTTTCTCTTTGTGTGTCGGAGGCACCAGAGGAGACGCAGAATGAATTGCCATCTGTTTTCCAGCTCGACAATTAGGACACAGTCTGAGCTGCAGAAGCCAAGTTTGTCCTAATGCAATAGTCTCTGACACACACACACACACACACACACACACACACACAAACACACTTCTCATGGTGGACGTCGATCGATGATGTGCCTCGTCTGCCACTCTCTTTCTCACAAGCAGTGGATTGTAAATCACACAGATAAGTCGAGACCTGTAACGTACCGGAGCTGAAGGCCTCTTGAGCACACACACACACACACACACTCACACACACGGAGGGCTTGCCAAAAAGGAATTGGGATGGCAAAGAAGCAGGGGAAAAAAAAAAGAACTGGCAGAATTAGTCTCAACGCTAGACAAAAAAAAAAAAAAAACAGACTGCCAGTTTGTATGCCTTTTACATAATATAATTACTACAAACTCTCAGCAGTAGTTAAACACTTGATGATAGACAACAAAACAGCTACAAACTGCTGTCTGAATAATTAGACTTTTATTGTATTAGCGGTGGCAAGAGAGATGTTGCGAGTGAGTTAAACAGCAATTTTCTGGCACACGAGTTCCATTAGTTGCTGCATCTGTATATCGAGCGTACACCACGACATATGGACATTCTACACAGTTTACACAGGCTTTAAATGAAAGAAGAGCTTTCTTTTTATTTCTGTCTCATTTCACATGCATGTAATGAGATTTTACTTTTTAATGCTTCCTATGGAGGTTTGGCAAACAACTTATGGTGCCAGTATTAATGAGATCATGAGGCGAAGAGGTACTGCAGATTCATCTGTTATGAATAAAGGGCATCATGGTGGTGCAGTTTCTTAAATAAACATGAGGGGACTGCTTCAAAAAGTGACAACATTTTTTACTGACTCCTACCATATTAAAATACAACAACACACTTTCTAGTCCAGGAACCAGTCAAGGATGGACCATCACAATGAAGGACCTCATCATCACCATGGAAGGACCTAACATCACCATGCTAGGACCCAGCATCACCATGGAAGGACCCAACATCACCATTGTAGAACCCAACATCACCACGGTAGGACCCAACATCACCATTGTAGAACCCAACATCACCACGGTAGGACCCAACATCACCATGGTAGAACCCAACATCACCATGGTGGGACCCAATATCACCATGGAAGGACCCAACATCACCATTGTAGAACCCAACATCACCACGGTAGGACCCAACATCACCATGGTGGGACCCACCGTCACCATAGTAGGATGCACCATCACAACGAAGAACCGCAACATCCCCATTGTAGGACCCAACATCACCATGGTAGTACCTGATATCATCATGGAAGAACCAAACATCAATATTGTAGGACTCAACATTTCAATTCAATTCAATTCAATTTATTTATATAGCGCCTATTTACAACAAGTCATCTCTAGGCGCTTAAAAAACCCAGAGCTTGACCCCCGAGCACATGGCAACACCATCAGTGGCAAGAAAAAACTCCCTCATGGGAAGAAACCTTGAGCAGAACCTGGATCTTAGGGGGACCCTCCTGCCAAAGGCCAGCTGGGTAAGAAGGAGATGAGGAGAATTAGGACAGTTGGAAGGAAGAACAGAGGAGACATCACTGTGATAGGAGCCAATGTCACTATAGTAGAACCAAACATCACTATGGAAGGACCCCAATATGACCATGCACCCACTGTGCTGGTGATATTCTATAGTGATATTTATATGCTTTGAAAAAAAGGAGGATTAAAGGGGAGGTGATGAAAATGCATTTCTTCTTTGAGTTCTATATTTTTTCTTCTCCAACACTTTTGTACAAAAAAACTGTATATTTGTATATTTTACTGTATATAGCTGCATTTTTTGATTTTCTGTCGAGTTATGAAGGTTATCAGTGATAAATAATCAAGACACCATGACTATATTTATTTTTCCTTCCACAGATGTGCTGACGTTCACATCCTGTCATGGTTTATTCTTATTGGTTGGTTCACTGACAGAGACTGTAGAGGCAGCGACAGACAAACTGTGAGATGTACAACGTGCATTTTTGAGTTAGAGCGTAGAATCTTTTATTTGAGATGCCCAATATGTGCAGCTTAAGACAGAGTTAATTATTTTATGAAGATTTCAGGAAAATATGGTTTGTTGTGCTGGTATTTAAGACCGGCTCTGGTGAAGATGACGTTGAGGTAACGTTAGTTAGCATCACAGGTTAGCACAAGCTAAGCTCTAAAAGCTATACTCTGGCAACTGAAGAAAAGTGGGCGTGTCCCTGGCCTGTTTGCTCCACCCTTTTATGCACTTCTGAATTAACCAGGGCTGGATGGAGTATGTTCCTGCTACTCCCAGAGCTTCAGGAAACTGACTTGAAAACCGTGAAAACCGTAGAAACCAAAGGCTGAACTCACGCAGGGTTTGTCAAGTTCTATTTGTAAAGTCTTTGATCGTGACGTTGATACAACTTTCGAGCCTCGAGAGACGCACGAGTTGCATTTTCAAGCACTCAAACTATCACAGTTTTTAAGTTTGCACTGCTGTCCTGAAAAGACTTTTTGGAGGGAAAATAAAAGAAAAAAAAAAAAAACGGTCTGAATCAGGTGATGCCATGAATTAATCCCAATCCCATGACCATCTTTTCTGTTTGGCCTTTGGAACTGAAGACTGCAGTTTCAAGGATATTAATGAAAATGCCTCGGTACTAAAACCTCTGATAGCGCTGTGTATGGAAAAGAAAGAAAGAAAAAGATAAATAGAATAAACAGCCAAAACCTTTGAGACCTCGACTTAAAAAAAGTAAAATAAAATAAATACATGTACAAAGTATTTCAGTTATGTCTGTTAATTAAGGTATTTTACTGATTTCCTTTTGTACAAGTTTTAAGAGTCAAAATAAAAAAAGAAACTCATCTATTACCAAAAAAAAGGTGCCTTTTCTGACTAACTTTTTTCCTGTAACCTTTATTCAGTGCTGACGTTAACCTTTGACCTTGACACAAACTAGCACTATGTCACTGTTTTGTTTTTGTTTTTTTTAGTTTTTATATGTTTGATTACTATTTTTACTTCACCTTGGTCAACCTTGGTTGTATGTGCTCCATACTGGAAGACTGATTGATTTATCGTTATTCACTCTGCGGAAAGATAAACTGCTTTATATCTGGACAACAAAGAGAGATTTGATTAATTTCTGTATGAGCACCAAACTTTTAGTTTTATTCGCAACCAGATGTCCAGGTATTTCTCTCCTCTGACCCTTTCTTTTTTAACTTATCCCCAGAATAATGAATAGAAATAGCTGCATTTCCTTTAAAAAGTGAAGATAACCAAGGACAAACAAACCACGTTTCCTACTTGTTGAAATTCACAACGCAAGCTAGCGCCAACTTTAAATTAACCCAAAAGTGTCAAGCCATTTCAAATAACCGAATTTGGTACAAACTCATAAATGTCAGGCAGTTAAGTTGAAAAGACACATATATATTCAGTCTCATGCAAATTTCATCTTCCAGGGTGCTTTTAAAGCCTTCAATAAAAGTCAAGGTGCATAAAGAAAGAGAAGAGGATGCCGGGGAGTGACAATAAATAGAGATAAAATAAAAGAGACAAGTTTGGGACAAATGCATGGCTGGCGCTTCTGAAAGAAAAACACAAAGGAGTGGCGGCAGAGAGCCAATGAAAAGATGGATGGAGAGATCAATGGGAGGATGAGAGTATCAGGGCAGGGAGGAGTGACCAGCCTGGACTTGCCTGCAGTTTCACCAGTAGGAGCAGCTTGTGTGGCAGCAGGACGACTGTCACCGCTGCCTGCCAACTGCCACCATGCTGGCTCTCCAAAGCATCCACCTGTCACTCAAAGCCAAGTCAGTTATAAGATGTATAGATATACATCAAGCTCCTGTATATAGATGCATATGGATGCTGCGCCTTCCTTCTCTGTAGTGTTATGTAACACAGACAAAAAAAACAAAATGAAATAAAACACCATCCCAAAAACCAATTCTGCACAATAACAAAGATCTTCAAGCTGCACCAGCACAAGTTGCAATAATTATCCTGTCGAAGAGCAGAGTGGGAGTGGAGCCTTCCTGGCTGTTAGCACACAAAGCAACAGTCGAAAGCTCAGTGCGTGTGTGTGAATGTGTGCTAATGTGTGTTTATGTGTGTGTATGTGTGCGAACAGTGAGGGGTACCATTCTCACAGCCTGTTCTGACCGCCCTACCATCTGCGGGCATGCCGGGTGCCCGCCTGTTGGCCATCCTTTGCCAAGCACTTTGACGTGGTTGCATGGTAACAGGTCTGAGAGGGCGGCTAGAAGCTGATCTGAAGCCAAAAGGCTTCGGGAAAACATCGACTTCAGGGGCAGTAGGTAGTGTAAAGATATTTACTTCCATCCCTCCAGTTTAAAGACACATGTTGACACTGCATTACTTTTGCTAAGGAAAGCTATTGAATTTGTTTTCACGCTTTCAGCATTTCAGTCTCAGCATGGCCTGTGATGCAAAATTCATGGCTCGAGAAAGTCCACAATATCGCATTTGATTGGACAACTTTGAACCTTCATGAAGTTTGAATTGCTTAAATAAGTGAAAATGAGCTCCTCTATGGGCACTTCAGTGGAAGCTACTGAAGTTGAAATCGTTGTGAACGTAAAGGGAACTGTTTTTTTGGATTAATGGGCAGTCAAATGTGCCATTCTGGATCCAGGTCAGACAGGTAATGTGACCAAAGTACAATATGTGCTCACATATTCCCTTTCCAATTATACCCTCCAGTTTATTTGTTTCTTTGTTGCTAAGCAGTAAATAGCTGCTAAGCGTGCTGCAGCTCAAAAACCTCATCCAGCTCAGCACTTTCACTTTCAGCACACATTTATTCATTCATTTGGGGCGTCCTGAAATATAAATGAGCTGAAAAATAGAAATGTCCATGGGCTCCATGTGGAACTAGTGAGAATTACTTGCAGTAGTTACACTCCGATAAACAGGTGATGAATGGACATGGACCCAAAATGGGTTTCCTATCCAGATCCCACTTGGGGAAACCCAAGTAGACAATTTACATGGAGTCGATATGGAACCAGTTGGCAATCCACGTTTTGGCGGGCCACATCCGTGCCATTTTGTTCAGGAGATGAAGGTTTGTGTCACACATGGGCCACTTTTTTTTTTAGAACTTGTCCTATTCATTCACAATTTTCATTTTCAGCTGCAGTTTGGTCAGATTTAGCCAACAAAACCATTTAAATTTACAATGCCATCAGGGGTTGAGCTCTTCCAAGTTCACATTAAATGCATAGGAGTAAAACCTTTTCAGAAAGGTTCGAGACTCATCACTCTGGTAACATTATTAATGATCTTGTTGGATCTTTCTAAGGTTTAGGGTCGTCATTTTGCCATGCTTGTGGCATTATTTCAGTGATACGTGAAGGGTGACATTACAGCTAAAGTCTGAAAGGATTTGATTGTCTATTGTAAATCATCTATGCATAGTAATTTGATGGTACAATACTAAATGGATGAGAAATACTTCACAGTATAATAATACTTTTTTTTTTTTAAGTTTTGAAGCTTTTGTTATCCTTATCTTTATTGAGACAAATTCCCTTTGATCGTATTAAATTCCTTTCCTTTATATTTGCGTGAATCAGTTTTCTTATTTATTTTATCTTTTTTGCAGAGACTCTTTATCTCTCTGAATAAATACAGATTTGTAATTCTGTTCAGGCTAAATCTGACGTGAACTGTATTAGCTTAGGGGAGATAAGACCAGAAAAAAAAACAACAAAAAACTAGACTTGTGCATTGAACAAGGAAGAACACAATATCGCTACCCGCTCACAAACAAAATGAGACTCTCCTCTGAAGAAAAAAAGAAAAGAAAAATGAAGTCTCTTGCTCGCTGCCTCCGACATTTCAGCGTGTGCACGTTCAGACACACATGCAGCTGCCTAAAAATAAAATAAGATAGCGAAACGGTGACTCAATCATCTGTGACTCCATTTTACTCTGCAGCGCCACAGGAAAATTAATTGCGCTAATTGAGTAACAGAGTTCATCAAACTGGTATTCTCATTTTCCACATTCATTAGGCACTCTCTTTGTGAGAGCATCCCCGAGGTGACGCTGTGTGCACGGCAGCTGAGAGAGAAGTCGACGACGCTGCCGGTGGGAACAAACGCAGAGACGTCCCAGGCTCGAAACACCCACGTTTTAGAGGGCCGAGTATCGTGTTTGTTTGGGGTTTTCCTTGCTTAATTACTTTTTACTTTTTGTTCCAGTTAAAACTGCTGCAAGCACATTCGACACCGCACGGGTACTGACCCGGCGGCTTTGTTCCATGTATATTAAGTGAGTGGTAGCTTTTGTTTGCCGTCACCTTATCTCAACAAGGATTTCCTCTGCAATGACTTTTACACAAACGCCGGGGTGATTTTTGTGTTTGCGGCCGCGACAGCACGCCTTGTGTGAGTGCCACAGCTGCAGCCAAGTCAAAAATTGAATTACAATGCAAGCAGAGACGCCACGGTGTAGGCCGAAGACGCTGATAAACAAGGGTTTCCCCACCGGAGGTCCATCTGTCTGTGTTTGCATGCACGTGTTCTGTTCTGCCGTAACAGCGGGGAGGGTGGAGGGGGTTGTCCGTAGATGGCATCAGTGCTAAAACACAAGGAAAAGGAGGCAGACGTAAAGTCCAAGTTCAATTTAATTTAATAGGCCGAAAGTAGTCTGACATATCAACCTTAGAAAATGAAAAACACGGAAGGAAAAGAAATCTCAGTTTGTTTCAGTGAAGAAATAATCCTCCAATGCTTTATGGCAATAAATCTGTTGGAAAGGCTGATTATTTCTCCTTTTAATGTTGCCATATTTGTAAGGAACATGCATTTTCTTTTGCTGTTAACTCTTGGTGGATTGCATGATTGAAGTTTGAACAATTGAACAATTTTATTTCTACTACCAGTGGCAATCCCACATCTCCACAATCTGGGACCAAACCCGATGCTCCAAGATGCAAACGTTTGCACCACTGAGCGGGAAGCAAATACACACTGTTTATATAAACAACATCCAGTCACGTGTTTGCAGATTTGTACATTTTCCTCAAACCCCTCTCTGGTATAATACAAAACCAGCAGCTGAGCCAATGACTAGCTGTCAGTCAAGCACGCCAAATGAATCCGGGCATCTGATTGGTCAGCCTTATTGCTTAATATAAATTTATCTGATGTGATGTCCTTCCTGGATGAGCTTCTACCTGGAAGTGGGATTGGTTTCCATTTGGGTGTGATCAGGCCGGTCACCAGCAAAATTAGAGTCATACCCCCCCCCCAAAAAATAAAAATAAAAAACAAACTTTGGCAAATCTTTCATGGACGTGACCCACATGCCCAGCTCTGATACTCCTACAATCCTGCAAATCCATGTTCCTGACAAATGTGGAACCATTTAAGACAGAATTACAGGCATCAAGTGGGATGAGTTTTATTACCAAGATGCATGAGTACAACAAAGAAATAATAATACTAAACACTAGTTTCCGTAGCTTTTGTGCTCAGTTTAGATCTCACAAACAGCGGCTCCAGACTTCTCTCACTGAGCAGAGATGTGTGTGGTCCAGATGACGCATTCAAGGCATTATTAAATCATACGGAGCATGGTACAATATAAACATGCAGCGTAAACAAACAGAAAGCTTAACGTTAAGCTTATAAAAACCATTTCCATCAAATGAAATCACAATTCCAACAGCAACAACAACTAGCTAAGTGAACATGAATGATGCTGCTATGCTGCACAAACAGAGAGCTGTTGTCTCAGACAGCACAAATGACAGCGTTGTTTTTTTCATCACAAGTAAAAACTGCACTTGATTGATTGCATCCCAATTGTCTGGGATGAAAATATTTTTGACCTTTGTTCACAACTTTCAGAACATTTCTTAATGAAGCAGACTTTTAACCAATGCAGCCTTTAAACTACAGAATACTCTTATATTTTGTTTTCTACCAAACAAGCTAATGATCTACATTTCCATCCTGCGTGTCATTGGTCCATCAACAACGTTATTTTATAAAAGATGGGCGACGTGTATAGGGACCTGGTTTGTTCAGCACAGAGGCAGTTATTTTAGACATTAATGGTAGTGGGGGCAGGGCAATCAATGAAAAATGATCAAAACTGATATTCAGAACCCTTGTCAGTCATTTCAAATGTTTGAAATGTTCAAATTAATTATCTGAATTAATGGTGATCCAGAAGTAGGTTGCAGACCCATTATTATTGGGTCGCAGGCCTTCGCTTGGGCAAAAGAAGACCAAAGGTTCATATTTTATTTTTTTATATCATCAACACAGGGCAGTTCAGTACATGTCCACTGATGCACACAGATTATTCTGTATACCACGTGTCCCTAAGTAGCACGACATTTTAATTAAAACGCAGCTAACTGGGCAGCTGTGGGGTCAAGTGGTTAAATAGGTGGACCCTATACGAGGCACAGCCTCATGCAGTGATCGCGAGTTCGACTCCCAGCAGCAGCTGGTGCAGCGTTGTCATTCGACAGCCCTTTGACTTTCTGTGGATGTGGAGCTTCAGCTTTAGAAAAATATCATGGTTTGGACGAAAATGGGACTAAATTTCATCCTTTTAAGCTCTTGGAAGGAAGAAGAGAGTGTAAAAGAAAGGATAAATGGCGGGTCCAGAGGGAGCATGTGGAGCAACAGCTCCTCAGTGATCTACTTCAACCATGTTCGAGGCGTTTGACCTGGAAGAAACAACTTTAACACATCAACTGCGCCCAGAGCTGTCCAACCCAGTCATTCATCGTGTGTGTGTGTGTGTGTTTGTCTGAAGCCAGTGCATGCGTGCGGATACCTACACTTCATAAACCTGTCTGTAACTGTAAACCTTCTCGTTTAAATACACAAGCACTGCCGTCCACCAATCGCCTGCTTCCTGTTAGGACCGACTTCCTGCCGCTGCAACGTGTTTCAGTCCTACGGGAAGACGGACTGATGACTCCAGTGAGTTCTTCAGTTCACCCTGTGTCACCTGTCAATCACAGAGCGCTGCTGGACATCCCTTAACCGTAATCCGTCTGTTTGATGAGTCGGTCTGAGTCCTACGGCTAATTGCTTTGAGGCTGAAGCTCAGCACGAATGGGCATGACGAATCAAGATCGTTAGAGGGGTCAGAGGAAGAAAATATTGCTTTTACAGAAGCCAAAAACCATTGGTGATTGATGATTCTTTATATTTTCCACATTCTCTGATTCTGCCTCAATCTTTTTATTTTTTTTCTCCTCTTTCTACAATGCACTTTCCTCCCCCCAGCCTCCATCTCCCCACCTTAGCCAAGTGGAATAATCACCTGTTATGCTCGCTAACAAAACACCAAAGCGAGTGTGAATTTGACATGAAATGTGAGCCACCGGAGTGTGAAATCTATCTATCAACCAATCTCGTGTACTCGCTGGGAGCACTCCGCTTGACACAGTTTGCCACGCCGTTTTATTGAGCCTCCGTGAAACCACATCAAAATACCTGCACGGGCACACAAAGAGCAAAGCAAAAATGCTTTATTTACTCGTAATCTGCGGCGTCAGATCTTGTTTAAATGAGTATTTGGATTTAGAGGTAATATTTATATGGTTTTCACTGTGCACCAAGATTAGTGATGATAAAGTACATTTTCTCCATGATTAAAGGCTAATTCAGATTTCACTTTGTCCTGTCTTTTAGTTTAATGTCATTTTTTTCACCACTGATTAATTAAATAAAAACGATTATCTGTGCAGACTTCTATAAAAACTGCAGATTTCTGGTCTGGAACTTTGAGGTGTGTGTTAACATCATGCCAAGAGGGAAAGACATAAGCAATGGTCTCAAAGAAGCAGTTAAAAGGCTTGAAAGTATAATAAAAATCTTTTTCACCGAAGAAAATCCAATTCAAAAACAATTTTGAATTGAATATTCTTCAGTGAAAGAGATTATTTTTTGTATTCTATTGAGTTGTATTTCCCATATATTTGTTTTGCACAGCACAGTTAGAAAACTGGAGAGCCAAACACCCCTTTGCACCAGAGATGTCTCCCCATTGTCAAGCACGGCAGTGGAGGGGTGATGATCGGGTTTTCTTTGCAGCAACGCGACTTGTGCAACTTGTTCTCCGTGCGTCAAACGCAAATCTTTCTGCACACCAGAGAGTTCTGGAGGCAGAAGTTCCTCCACAATAACGGGAGACACTGATAGAAGTTATACAAGAAATGTCCACTCAACTTCTGTCAAAAAGCTATTGAATCATGGGACTAAAGATCTATACATTATCGCTCATGGTGTAGTGCTGGAGGGTCAAATTCTGCTGGTTGCCAACATGGTTACCAACATGGTTACCATTTATGGGCCAGTTATTTGTTATTTTCTCAGCCAACTATGTTGCCTGATTTCCTGCTGGTTCCCGGACTTGGTTGTTTTAAAAAAAAGTGAATTCTTTTCTTTCACAAAACTTGCAACTTTGCGACCATCATAAAATTGAGGCCTTTGCTTAAAAATTTTTCTTGCATATAATCGTAAATTTAAAAAAAAGCCATTTTAAAAAAAAAAGTGTCAACAGTCAAAAGATGGCTAATTTTGCAATTCCACTTTTTTTCCCATAAAAAAGCAATTTTTTTTTCTTTTTTTTGACAATTTCACAAAACTTGCAAACTTTATCAGGAGCTTAAGACTTTTGGACTAAAAATCACATTTTCTTTTTGTAAAATGACAAATTAAAAATTATTGACTTTTTTGTAAAAAAAAAAAAAAAAGCAAATTTTTCAAAAAAAAAAAAACTTTTTTTTAAATCATACAATCACAAAATTTTTAATTTTCGAGATATCAACTTTTGACATAAAACTATTTATTAAAAAAATTTAACAAAAATCGCAGACAGAACTTAGCAACTTTTTGTTCTTTCTTCTTTTGCAGATGTCTGTTAAATCGTGACCTTTCGACATAAACCAGCTGCTCTCACCGGTTGTTGACGTCAGTATTGAATCAAACGGGAAGTTGCATTTAAATTTCCTCAGAAATGCTCCAGTTATTAGTAAATATTTGTCTTTTAAAGCTCTTGTGGACCTGATAGTTTGTAATACAGAGAATGACAGCTGGCTGTCACCGTGCTCCATCCAGGTCGTCCATTCAGTTTGACATTTGTATGCAAACTCCAGTCCCAGATTCAATAAACACTGCTGCATTCAACAATGGAAGAGAAGTATGTAATCCTGTCAATCAAATCGACTGTTTACCCACCAGGGGGCCATGTTTTCAATGTATTTATTGTGACTGAGGTGTTAAAAATTCACAGCCCCCCTTGTATCTCTGCATCAAGGACACGATCCGACTGCATGTTAATCCTCCAGTGAATTGCACAGCGAATGAAAATGATGAGGTGCGCAGCAAATGTCTGCACTAAATATTTACAAAGGCCCCATAACTAATCTGAATGAGCCTTTTGTGTGTGACTTGGGAGGCAACACAAAGGGAGACGAGTGACCTTGCAAAGGAAAGAGGCTGAGGAGAGAAAGGCGGCAATTATTACAGTGTGCGGCTGTTGAGGAGCTGAAGGGGCTGAGACGGAGGGAGGTGGGGGGTACGGGAGGTGGGGGGTACGGGAGGTGAGCGGGGAAGGGTGGTCAGTTAGTTGTGGTGAAACATGAGAGACAGGCACGGCTGGAAACCCCACCCCTCCATTCCCACTTTCCCTCCTTCACCCATCTGACAAGACTGGAAAAGTGAAGTTACTGTCTGAACGCCAAAAGCTGCAAGGTGGACTGGTCCAGGAAGAGTTCTAGCCTTCATAACTCAGGCCCACATGGAGAGAGACGCACGCCTTCAAGGCATTTTCACTCCAGCGGGTGTCGATATGCTTGGTTTCCCTGTAAGTGAGGCAGGTTCGGAAGTCTGCGGGTCGCATGAAGGGATTACATCGAGTCTGACGACTGTGACAAGTGTTGTTTTGGTTGTGAGTCTCTGTGTCTCTGTTCAGGCTGTCAAAGAAAAGGACAACAACAATCGGTCTTTTATGAGTGGACCTCGTGGAGCTCCGCTGGGAGAAAACGTCAAAGGGAGACGAGAGAAAACCAATACTGACTTCCCAGAGACGAGCACTGGCTTTATATCATCATCACTGGCGTGTCAGCTTCGATGTAGCATTTGAAATATCACCAAAATAATGAAAAAGAAAAAAAAGAAAAATCAATTCCCGAAGCACATACGCAGGCTGTCAAATATTGTGTTAATGAAAACTGAGTTTTTGTTTTTACATCCGTACATCTATTAGCTTCTACTTATCCAAATTTGGGCAAGAGCGGCCCAGACCTCCATCTCTCCCAGACCAGTCGAGAAATCTCTCCAGTGTGTCCTGGGTCTGCCTCATGGTCTTCTCCTGGTTGGACATGCCAGAAACACTTCCCCTGGGAGTCCAGGAGTCCTGACCAGATGAAGCACCTCAACTGGCTCTTCTCAATGTGGAAGAGCAGCGGCTCTACACGAGTCTCTCTGGGGTGACTGAACTTCTCTACGGAGGAAACTCATCTCAGCCGCTCGTCTTTGTGACCTCATTCGTGTCATTCTACCCACAGATCGTGACCAGAGGTGAAGGTAGGAACAAAGATGGACGAGTAGACAGAGACCCTGTCTTTTGGCTCAACTATCTCAACCACAACAGACTGATCCACCTGTCAATCTCCAGCTCCATTCTTCCCTCACCCCTGAACAAGACCCCGAGACACTTAAACTCCTCCGTTTTTAAAGCTGAGTCTGTTGGAGCCCAGAAAAATATGAATCAACTCAAATGGAAATTCAGTGGAATTCCAGAAACCTAATCCTCCCAGTGTTCCAACCTCAATGCCGGCAGTCTCTTAAGCATGGAAAGCTGATGTCAGCGCTCCATCTCATCTCTCAGGGGAACCACACCAGTCCATTGGTCCACGAGGGGCCAAAGGTTCATCGCCGTCAGCTCTGAACTGATGCTTTTCACAACCTTTCAGGGCCATGTCCGCCTGCACGACAGCAGCCGGGGGCTCATCAGCCATTCCACACATGCCCCCTCCATCTCACTGCCATGGGAGTCCTACATTAGGAGAATGACTACAGTAAAAGAGTTCCACCTTGGTATTACTTTTTTATCCTTCTTACTCCATCCCTCTTCTTCTCTTTTCAGATCGTCAATGCCTCATACCTCAATCCTTTACCGTCCTTGGGAGGTGGGGGGGGGCTGCAGCTTTAATTCCAACACTTCCTCTCTTTGACTTTGAATTAATGTACACCATGCTGAAACTGTCAAAGAGAGGAAGTATATTTCGCCGCTCTGAATCCTTACTTTCTACATTTTTGTGGGACTACTGAGCGGGAGAACATGCGAGTTTGCACCTTGAAGTGCCAGACGTGGCTCGAGTTTGAACCTCTGTGAGCGGTCAGGGCAGGCACAAAGAGAATCACCGAAGAGCTTCTCAGAAAGCTGCTGACCAGAGGAGATCTCCTGAAGACTGCAGAGAAGCTCAGCTTCCCCTGAAATGCCAAAAATTAAATGTTCAAATATGTCCAGTTGTGTTAACATCTTATTGACTACAAATGCGTTAGAACACGTTCATCTGGAAGACGAGTTTGTTCAGAAGCATCAATGCATCACATTTCTAGAAATCGTTTTCTTCTACGGTCTACGATCAACGCATTTACCCGTAGAAGCTGAGGATCCATTCACTTCAATGGGACTGAATGGAACAGTTTTTATCATTGCCTCTAAACTCAACAGTCATTGGATGAATGCCACAATTTAGTCCCGCCCCCGGATGCTCAGCTTCTCTGGGGGTGAATGGAGCTGTGGGCGTGGCCTGGACGCTGAGCTTCCGCATGGTGATTGGACGATCAGTGGAAAGGCTGAATCCTGTTTTGATTGACAGCTTTGAGACATACATCATCACTTAATCATGAGGAGGTCAGTCTCATTACAGACTTTGCAAGTGAAGTCAGAAGACAAACTGGAACCCATTTCCTTATATTTTCTTGGTGAAATTACTGGACCGTTTCCATTCTTCATTTCTTACATTGTAAATAAAACAAACTCATCGTATTTCCTTGTTTCAGTTTAACATAATTTCAACATTTCCTTGTTCCAGGAGTCCCCCACGTTCAGATAGCAGCTCCCTGATGCCCTCAAGTCAGATAAAGTGTCCCAGAATCTAAAACGAGCGGCCAAGAGCGCACCTAAACACTCACGGAGCTGAGACTGACTTTTCTCCCAGTTACATGTGGGAAGGAGAGCGAGAGAGAGGCCGTAACCCCGGAACGCCAGAAAAACGGTAAAAGCTCTCACTTTTCTGTCCACCATTATCAAGCACCACATCACAGAAGGAAAGGAGATAAACTCCTGTCATTCACATCTATGTCTGAATTTACATATAAATAAACTGACAAATTTTATGATGTAAGCCGACAATGAGCTCCCCCTCTTTGAAAGACCAGCAGCTGCCACTGCTGTTGACATACAGTTTCTTCCTTGGACATGTTTTAGCCAAATGTCCCTCTGCAAAAGATTTTTCAGTTTTCCTCATAGGGATGCAAATCAAGGAAGCTCGAGTGGAAGAGGAGTTCTTTACTGCAGGATAGAAAGAAAGCAGGTCGCTGATGGCTGTTCATCATCACCATAACATCCTCTCCAACTGACATCCATCACCACGGACGAGGCTTTCAGCACTCCTTTTCTCTTATTTCTTCATCTTTTGTAAGCCAAAACATGAAGTAGAAGAAAGGAGGCATGAAAAGAAATTGGGGGTGGAACAAACTGTTCCAACACATAAACCAAAGAGGAGTTTTGTCAAAACAATGAGACGCAGTTGGACAAACCAATTGAAATCCATTCAGAGACAATGTTTTAATAAACTACAGGACAGATCCTAATTCTTTCCCTCTTTGACACATAGAATTAGTCAGTTTCCTCTGGATTTTACTTTTGATTTCTATCGGATTGGACCAACAGACACAGAAGTATGAAGCCAAAAGCTGAACTGATGACGGACGAAACTTTGATCGACCAGGATTTCCGACAAACTGATGCCCAGCGAACTATTTCATGCTGGGCCACATCATCACCATGGTTACCATCAAACAGATGGTCATCCTCTACTTTCCCGTCCAGCTATGTTCCCAGAATTTCCTGCTAATTCCTGGACTTGGTCATTACGGGAAAAAAAGGAGGAGAAAGCGAACTTTGGTCATAAAATTGCAAATTTCACCAAATTTGCAATTTTAATCTTAAAATTGCGAATTTTTTCTGGTATTATTGCAAATATGAAGAGACTTATTTTTTTGGAAAAAAAAAAAACAAGCAAAGAATTTAGCTGTAAAATAGCAAATTTCGCAATATTGCCTTATTTTCAAAAAAAAAATTCTAATTTCACAAAATCACAACCTTTATCATAAAATTGAGACTTTTTTTCCCCTGAAATCCTTTTTTTGTAAAATCACAAAAACTTAAAAAAAAATGTAATCATGCATCACAAATGTCACAAAATTTGAACCTTTAAAATTAAAACAGTATTTTTGAAATATCAACGTTTTGCAGCATTACAAGTCGTTAAATTAAAAAGATTCAACGTTTTGTCCTAAAAAATTATGAGTTTATACCAGTGACCAAACTTTTGTTGTAAAATCTTTTGCAAATATTTGTTAAATCATGACTATTTAACATAAACCAGCTGCTCTCCACCTCAGTTATTCTACATTTTGATGCCAGAACTGAATCAAATGAGCAGAAATTTCCTCACATTTTCTAGTTATAAATATGACTGTCATTGTCTCACGGACCAGATAAAATGTAGTGCACAACATCTGTATTTGTAAAACTTGCAGAGCTAATTGTTAAACTAAAAAACAGCTGTTAGATTTGGCTTAAAGTCAAGAAAAACTAAACTCACCCTCTTAAAATTTAATCAGTTTGATTAACTGTTAGGAGGGCTTGAAAGTACAATATGCTGAGAATATTGAGAAATCTCTTTATTTTTGTTGAACTGAAATCCAGCGAAGACATTTAGGCACCATTTGTGTGTCTCAAGACAAATGTTTACTGCCTTCTTAAGCATTTGATTTAAGTTTGATTGATTTGACACGCTGGAAACCACATTACATTCTCAAAGGCAGGTTAAATCCGAAAATCAATTCATCACACTTCTGTAGAATAAAAATAAAAATCTATTTGGCCAAGGAAAAAGAAGAAAAAAAAAAAACCCTGTTTGATCCAGCTCTGTGAAGTGACACCAATGTACTTTTTTTAGTTTTTATTTTGACCTCTCGTATATCGATATACGCATATCGAGAAAAAATGGTCAAAAAAAAAAAAGACCTTCAGCTAAACCTCAAGTCCCAGCTGATGTCTAAAAGACATCTTATCATCCTGAGCTACACCTGAAAGATAGACTCAAAATCAATTTTCTTTTTTTAGACATTTCTCTTCGTTCTTTTTTTCCCAAAAATAACGGTCCAACCTTGGCTGCAGCCTCTTTGCTGTCCCGAACTCTTCATGAGACACTAAAGCTGATGGGTTTAGAAGTTGGGAGGAGAGCTGTCTGGAATATTTCTGGCCACATTTTTAAAAAAAGGAGTCACTATTGGATTTCTGATTTGAAAATATGAAATCCAGGGACCTTTGCAGTTTACTCTGTATTATTTGACACTTTCTGGTCACCTCCCTCACAGAGGAAAAAAAACTGATCAAAGTCACTTTAAGTGTCAGCAGAGTTTGCTAATAAGAAAACATCCTCCAATCATGAAATTCTAACTTACTTACATGTTAAAATATTGAATTTTAACATTTAAAAATGGCTAAGAATGTAGGGTGACCATATTTTGAAAACCCAAAAAGAGGACACCTACCCGGCCTCTGCAAAAATACTCAAAGATTCTCAAAGGTGACAAAGTAGCTTCATAAACCAAACATTCATTTAAAACATCCCTTTTCTGTCTGAAATGAAAATTTTCAAATATGTAAATATAAATAATGCCGCATAACCAGTGACGTGTGTTGAGGTTCATGGCTGATGAGGTTCTGACTCCATCAGAATCACATTTACAAACGTATGAACTCAACAGAGTAGATGATTCAGCATGTGGTCAGCAGCAGTTAGCAGGTTAAGCTTCATATGTCATATCAGCATGTTTTTAATGATTTTCTAGTGGCTTTTATTGGATAGAGAGAACGCCCTACTGCATAAGGGTCCACCAACTTAACCACTAGACTATTATTATCCATTAATCATGTCCAGAAATCTTGGGGAGCCAATCAGATCCTCCTATCCTTGTTGAGAGTCTCTGAGCGGGTTTAATGCGATGTTGTAGTCTGGATGATAAACAAATACGATGACTACAACAGAGGAAACACCATCATTTAAGCAGTTTTGGAATTCAACAGTTAAAGAATTGGACTTCCATTACGATCTTCTATGTCGGGTTCATCTTGTAAGATTTCCACCGTTTCAGGCGAAAGATGGACAGTCGTTGGAAAAATGTTCCATCGTTGGTCAAAAACGGTGGTGGTAGATCTCACAATGAGACAGGAGCAAAGATGAAGGACCAAAGACGGGCTGCGACCAATAAGCTAGCTGACCAACGGGAATACACCATGAAATAATGTAAACATCAGCACATCTAGACAGCACGGTAGCCTAGCAACAACAGCGTCACATACAACAGAGAAACTGGAAGAAAAATGTGCAACTAAAAAAAAAAGGAAGACACTTTTTTTTCTTGATTTTATTCATTTTCAAGTCAAAGCACATGAACACGACTACAACAACGCTAACTTTAGAGCAATTGGTGCATTAGCAGGTTACCAGCAACCTCCTAATGATGCAGCGACACTCTGTTTAGATCCTGAAATGCACTCAGATTTATTTCTGTCGAAGCCACGATTCAACGTATGTTCAAACAGTGTAACATGGTGCAAATTAATTATCTACCGATTTCACGTCGTGTAATGTAACTTGAATAACCTTATAAGTCTGTAAAAATGGTACAGTGTGACCCCGACATTAAAGTGTGGTGGATGAGGTCCGTCTCATTTACAAATGGTAAAATGCATATAGTAAATTTAAGGAAGCCATTCAAGAAGTAATCTGAACATATCTGTCTAGCATTAGCTGTGTTACACCAGGGAACGTGTTTCGAAGATATTACTTGACTGTTTGAGCACACCAGTTACTCTCAAATTCTGCCACAACCATTGGACTCCATTAGCTTCGCTGCTCTGAAAACGTCGCCTTTTTCATTGCTCCGATTGGTTGCAATACTTGCCAACTTCATACAGAGGTAGCTTGGAAAGAAACCGTTGGCGCCACCTCCTGGATGAAGAGGTCCAATGCCTTGTTTTCAGACCAGGTTTTACAGATTTACCTCGATAGGATGATGAATGCCTTTGAAGCATTTTAATCAACAACAGGGCCAATGATGTCACCAACGAAAAGATCTCCTACATTTTGTTTCATCACGCTCTTTCATGAGAGATATTAGCCTGGACCAGACTGGTGTGAATTACATCTTAAAGAGCAACGTGCAGGTTAAATCCATAACTGAATGAAAACTTGACCTTGTCTGGTGACCTTTTAAAAGCATATATTTAGAAATTGTGTAAAACACAATGTAAAACAGAAGTTTTAATGCACGTGTCCATATTAAGCTAGCCTCTGAGAGTAGCCTCTTTCCCGTTGGAAACAGAAGCAGGTTTTTCCACCTTGGGTCCGTTTTGTGCAGGTGAGGAGAGCAGATCTCTCATGCATCTGTCACCACACACTCGGTCATTTGAGGCGCTCATTTCCCTCCGGAGAGTTACCTGGAGATGTGTTGGAGTCCC
>JBAMYA010000012.1:3977703-3989771 GCA_037176975.1 Arrhamphus sclerolepis | reverse complement strand
CCCCCCCCCCCCCCCCCCCCCCCCCCCCCCCCCCCCCCCCCCCCCCCCCCCCCCCCCCCCCCCCCCCCCCCCTCAAAGGGCAACATCCACTTTTCAAAGTTGGGAATGTGGAAATAACAGCTGGGGCGGACTCCAAAAGCAGGTCATTTCCCATCAACCCTCACATTAAAACGCCCATTTCTGCAGAAGAAATAAATATATTTACAGCCAAGTATGGTCTCCATGGTGGCGGCCTCTTCGTCAATGGCTGTCATCCCTTTAGCTACTTCGAGCTTTTCACTGTCAACAGTATCTATGAAAGGTGTTGGCCAGAGTTAAACTAAGAAGCAACCATCCCACTCAGATGATAAGTTTTGTTGCAGTTTCTCGACTGACCACTAGGTGCTGGCTCCAAACCAGAGCAAATCTCCAAATTAAACTGCAGTTGGGGGGGGGGGGGGGGTGCTAGCAGCTTCCACCACACCATCTTCCATGCCTTGGTAATGGTAATTGGCACCTAAGATATGTCGTTCCAATCAGCATTTATTCAGGAAACAGTTACCAGAGACGAGGCTGCAGACGGCTCTACAGAGTTCCTGTGTTTCACTTTGGTTTCCATGGTCCAGTTCTGGTGAGTCTGTATGAACTGTAGTCTCAGTTTCCTGGTCTTAGCTGACAGGAGTGGGACCTGGTGTGGTCTTCTGCTGCTGGAGCCCATCTTCTTCAAGGTTCCACGTGTTGTACGTTCAGAGATGGTCTTCTGCATTCCTTAGTTGGAACCAGTGGTTACCTGAGTTCCTGTTGCCCTCCTGTCATCTTGAACCAGTCTGCCCAGTCCCCTCTGACCTCTCACATCAACAAGACATTTTCATCCACTCAACTGCTGCTCACTGGATGTTTTCTCTTTCTGGGACCTTCTTCTCTGTGAACCCTGGAGATGGTTGTGGCTGAAAATCCCAGTAGATCAGCAGTTTCTAAAACACTCAGACCAGCCCGTCTGGTACCAACAACCATGCCACCTTCAAAGTCACTTAAATCCCTTTTCTTCTCCATTCTGATGCTGGTCTGATCTCCAGACAGTCGTCTTGACCACCTCTACATGTCTGAATGCATCGAGTTGCAGCCATGTGATTGGCTGATTAGCTTAACAAGCAATTGAGCAGGTGGACCTGATAAAGTGGTCAGTGAGTGTATATTTCTGTACCTCACCTCTCTCCGTCTGTCATCCTCACTGTCCTGTCTCCTTCCTTATTTCTTCCTTTATTCTTCTGGTTTTCGGCAGGAGGGTCCCCCTATAATTGAGCTGGGTCCTGCTCGAGGTTTCTTTCCAAGTGTGAGTTTTTTTCTTGCCACTGTTAGGAGCTGCCATGTGCTTGGGGGTCATGCTCTGGGTTTCTCAGAAGAGCCCAGAGACACATTGTTATAAACAGACACTCTACTGTATAAATAAAACTGAACTGAATTAGGGACGTGTTGCAGACTGGATTTCAAAGCAGAGCAAAGGGATTTTCTTTCAGATTACAAATATTGTGTCTTCATCGGATCACTGTAGACACGAAATGACGATTGGACAATAAGATCGTTCACTTCAGATGATGGTTTTGTTGCCCTGGTGTTCAAAACATGCTAACAGCCAGTCCGTGTGACAAAATATAAGTATTAAGTGGTGCTGAAAACACACAGAGCGGATGGAAGAGGAGCTGTCTCCATCCTGTGAAAATGTGCATGATACATAAAGTGATTCATCCGCTTAGTTGAAAGACCCCACAGCAGATAACCAATCGCCAATCGTCAGCCTTGTAAATGAAGGGGGCTATGACGAAGGTGCCCTTGAGAGATTTGTGTGCACGCATTCTTGTGTGTGTTCAGTGTGTATTTAACCCAGCGGGTGATGCAAAGCCAAGCATGGGGAGGTTTGGTGTCTCCCACACATAAACCATGATTAACACAGTTGGGCTTCAGAGATCTGAGCGCCGCCAAGAAGGGGCGCTTCACTTCTGTCATGCAAGTGTAAACCAGCATGCACAGAAGCGTATAGCACTACCATTAAACACACACACACACACACACAGATTTGTTCACATTCAGAGACAAAGGATGACAGAAAAGAAAGAGAGCTGAAAGAAATAAAAAGAACCGCTAAATTACTGCACCGCGGCTCCGCTGCGTCTTAAATATGCCACATTACAAATCATTATGCTCTATTCATTCCCTCTTCTCAGACAATAGATCTCACTTTTAAACAATTAGAGCACAAAGACACAAACCCTTGATGAGAGTGGCACTGCTTGTTAAAAGAACTGTAAATGATACAAATGATTTATGTTGAGACTTGGGAGAGCCACGCTTTTCAACAAGGGCCAATTGACCCCCACCTCTGCCGCCACCCTCCTCCAGTAGCCCCGCACAGCCACACTCGTGTGATTTAACCGTGTCGCAATCTGTCATTCAGTGTCAGGGGCCCTGCCACCATTTCATTACAATAGGAACTAATGTGGGGAAAGCAATTATTCCGCTCCCATAATGCACTACTTCAGCACAACGGTGACCTTTCCGTCCGTGATTGTTCATTTTCAAAAACTGTTCTCACTGGTGAATTTACATGAATATCAACACTCCGGATGGATTTTTTAATTCCACCTCTTGCCTTCTCTGTGTGGATGGGAGGTAAAGAAACAAATTCAAGTTTCTCTAAAACAGCAAGTGAGGCCAGGTCCACACTGTACGATTTTTACAGTCTTATAAGATTAATTCAAGTCACATTGCATGAGGTGAAATCAGCAGATTATTAATTTACAGCATGTTACACTGTGTGACTGAACATGCTTTGAATCGTGGCTATGACATTAAAGCTATTTCAGGCTCTAAATGCAGTTGCACTGCATCATTAGCAGATTGGTCGATAAAATCAAGCAAAAGAAGTGTCTTTCTTTTTTAGTCGAGTTGCATTTTTCTTCCCGTTTCTCTGTTGTAATTGGTGCTGTTGTCGCTAGGCTACTGTGCTGCATAGACGTGCTGATGTTCACGTTATTTCATGGTGCGCTCCTATTGGCTCGTTTGCTGATAGACATCGTAGACGCAGCGACAGGCCGTCACACTCTGAGACGATTCCTCCAGATCTCTGACACTGCTGATATCTGTCGCAGCCCGTCTTTGGTTGAAGACGGTTCTATCTTTCATCTTTGCTCCTGTCTCATTGTCAGAGCTACCACCACCTTTCTGAGCCACAATGTTTAATTTTTCCCATGACTGTCCATCTTTTGTCTGAGTCAGACAAAATTGTACAGTTTGAACCTGGCATAATACGTGGGCCGAAGGAACATCAATCAAATGTACAATATGCAGTTCATTAAGTTAGCTTATATCGGTTCCCTTTGTCTGAAAATATTCAAAAATTGACTATAAGGTGAACTTAGTTTCAAATTTCAATCAAAAACTCTTCAAGGTCACTCCTCCTCCCTCTCTGCTGTGCTTCAGCTCTACCTCTGAAGCCCCTCCCTCTTCAGGGTACAACATCATTGATGCATAGTCTCGTAATTATCGAAACCGTGGTCGTACTGGTGAGTAAGACCAGACAGAGAATGTTCGTGTGTCTCCAAGTTCAAAAGTCATCAATGAGCCAACATAAGGCAGTAAAGAGCAAATGTCTGGCCATAAAAGATGTACAGATATGATTATGTGTGATGTAAGCAAGGGGCGACATCAGGGTGGCTAATCTGTCACCAGAGACTGCTACCAGGTTAACTGGAGGACAGCCGGCTGGACAGCCTTTACCTCGTTGGCACCCAGCTCTGGCTGAAGCCAGCTTCTCCTGCAGAGCTACAGTCCACATTGGCCTGGACTGTTCCAGGTTGACAAACCGGACCGCTATCCTTCACTCGACTCATTCAAGTGTGGATTGACCAGGGCCGGGGCGAGTCGGCGCCTGCCAAGGTGGGTTCACCCAGAGGCCCAACAAATCAGGCTTAAAGCCGTTCTTCAGGAAAAAGCTTAGGGTGAAGTTATAGAGCTCATTCAGCTCTTTTTATACAATCTATGCGTTCAACTGAGGTTGATCCATCATCTCCTTTTCATTTCTTCAAGTGCAACATTGAACAATACAATGACAGAACGGTGGTGGAACTGGAAACTTTTGTTTAAGAAGTCTGCTTGCTTCATCCTGCCAGCTGCTCCTAACTGTGAGCAAATGGACAACCATCTACCCCGGATAATAAAATCCATCCATCCATCATCTATACCCGCTATTTCCTGTGCAGGGTCACGGGGGTCTGCTGGAGCCCATCCCAGCCCACTTCGGGAGAAATGGATAATAAAATTAATACTGGAAATGCCAGCAAGCAAACCCGCTTTAGAGGAAGGGTAATATGTCTTAATGTGGGAATTTAAAAAAAAAAAAAAAAAGAGTCATTTACTGATCAATACTTAAAAGAGTGAAAAGCATAAAGTCAATAACCAAGAAAAATAAATACCCGAGAGAAAATCTGGCTTAAAAAAATATTGATTAATGATTTGACTGAGTCTTGTTCTTGCATTTGGCATTTAAGACAGCAAAAGTTGCAACATGGGCCATTATGTTGAGAAAACATCCTTTATTTTTCCAGTTGTTTTTTTTCCATGCCCAACAGAGTTGACTTTAAAACACTGCAACATATTTCAGTGTTAGAATTTAATTTATTGCTGTGTCATACCACCCCAAACCAGAAAACGTTGGGACAATGAAGAAAAGTTTGGAAAAAATAAATAAATTCTATCTTGATTTTGACTGAACTGAACCCCATGTCATGTTTCTGAAAGTAGCATCAAATCCTTTTATTTTTTTTCCCACTCAATTGACAAACTGTGGACGTTGACCCAACATCACCTAGATTCTGCCTTTGGTGGATACTGCTTTCGTACCAAAACATCCTTTTAAAACCACTTCTTCCCCTCATTGCTAGCTCTCTATATAAAGTTTCCCATATTTATGCCTATCAGGAGACCGGATGAGTGAATGAGGGCGTCATATCAGCAACTTAAACATTATTAGATGGCATCAAGTCTAAACTTACATGAGAGACCAAAACTATGTGAATTAGGACAATTGTCCTATGTCGAGGGAAATTGCTGTTTAGTTGTGTAAACTATTGCCAATACGTGAAAAGGGAAGGAGTTCATGACGTTCAACACTGGCCTGTTTTGGTCACACTCATTTCCTTTTCCCTCGTTACTTTCTTGAGTCTTGGTCTCACCTGCCATGATGTCAACTGTACCTCTGTGAGCTACTTTTATGGTTGCGATAAGCAGCTGTTTTGACCGGGATGAGAGTCCAAAGTTAAATTGGGCAGTTTCAGCCAATAGGAGTGATGGGATACCAACAAGAGTTAGATGAGACTTTCTAAGGGTGCATTCACACCAGGGCTGTTTGGGCTGCGTTAACTCCAGACTGCAATCAGACAAAAGAAGCAAACTCCGCCTTAAAACTTTGATCTTGGTCCGCTTCAAGAAAACCAGAAGAAGTGGACTACAACACAGGGCATTGTGGGTAAACGCATGTGTCCGTGACGGTCCGCTGCCTCGTCAGTTGCTCACATTGAGTCCATTGTTGCAGTGGTATGTTTGCGTGAAATCAACTCAAATGAACCAGTAGAATTTAGGTTATGTGGCAGAAACAGAAGGTTTCCTGTATTAACTAACAGACCAGCGAGGTTTCTTGTTCATTGTTTGTCTTGGCTTCTCGGCTAAAACCAAACTCGAACATCGTCTAGAGGACTAATTAGGAGTGAATGCACCCGAAGAGTAATCCAATATTCCTTTAAATGGACTTGAAAGGAACATTCCCCACAAAGACAGTTTAACAAGAGGATGATTCAACAAGGAATGAAATACACTGGGTTCTTACAACTCATAATCAAATATAAGTCAAGCTAAACAAATGTTGAAAAGACATATTTCTTTTCAACTTCTTCATCCTGTCCAAGTCTTTCCTGGTTTAAATTTGGAAGTACTGTGATAAACTGGCGAGCTGTACAGGGCGTCCTGTGTTGACCACTTTGAGTGGAACAAAGCACAAACTAATTCAGGTTCAGGAATAACGAAAGAGTCAGATAAGCCCTTCTTGCCGTTCCCAGATCCAGTTTTAAAACTTCTTTAGACCAGGTTTTAGATTCCCTTCATTGTGTTTTTTTTTTTTTTTAAATATATCGTTCACATCTCCCAGGAAATTAGCATTAAAAGAAATTGAAGTAAACTTAAGTTTTCTTTGTTGTTGGCTTGAAATGAATTTTTCAAAACGAGTTTTTGTACTTAAAAAAAAATCTGATAATAATTAAGATGACACCATGACAAAAAAAAAAAAAAAAGTGCCAGTCAAACACTTGTGCTGAACTTTTAATCAGGCTCTTAAAATCTTGAGAGGACGCAGCATCTCTGGCAGCTCGAAGCTTCACGTTGCGCCTGTTTGTGCTGTCTCTCACTGTGCAGCCTCCTTTTCTTATTTTCCTCTTCTCTGTTTGAGTTCTTGGTGCTTGTCAACGCAGACCCCGGCTTGTTCAAGAAACTCCGAGCTATAAAATATTCATCCGCTCTCATCAATTGCTCCCCCAGTCCTTTTTTGGAGGAGGCAGGGGGAGGGGGGGAGAGAAAAAAATGATTCTGAATTATTCAGAGCCCAATCAGGGCTATTTCTGGCAATGGCCTGGACTTGGATGAGCAGCAGGCTTCACTGTTTGTGTGTTTTGATGTGGTGGCGCCATTAACTCCATGTCCATCCTCAGCTGTTATAATTACAGGCATTATACCATTGTGTAGGGGTCATCAAATGCCCACTTTTCTCCAGACTGCAGTTTGCCATCAGTGCTGCGCTGCTCAAACACTTCAATAGATCAGCTAAATTGCTATATTATGTTCTGCAATAAGATTTTTTTTTTTTCCTCCTCCTCATACCAGATAAGGAGCCCAAATGACCCAACAGGGAAAAAAAAATCTGCTGGACTATATCCTCCCCCCCAGTGAAGTCTACCCCTTTAAGTCCAAACATACAACCAGAGTTCAGTATAAAGTTCAGCTTTTAACAGGGTCGCAGACCCAAAAGAGACTTAATGTGATCACAAACACAAATCAACATTGAGACGTTCAGTCGCCAAGAAGCTCATTTAAAAATGAACAGATTGCAGATAATTTTCCCCTCTTTAGTGCCACAGAGCAGCCACTCTCGCATAAAAAGAGCAACGGCGATGAGCAGGAATCAGACTGCAGCAGAAGCGGGGAGACTTCTTAATCACGCTTGGCTGAAGTGACGGGATTTTTCTCGGCGAAGGGTCAAAGAGGTCTTCCTCCTCTGTCCAAAGATAGCAACATCTGAGGCTAAACCCTCAAACAGAAATGTCACCTACAGATAACAACTATGAGCCGCCTGCTCATTATTCTTTCAGGATAAGAATGGGCAGTCGAGTGCAGAATGTCCCCACCGGTGTGAGAGGAGGGTGGACACCAGCCTTCCCCTCAATAATGGGCCCAGCAAGGCCACGGGCAGAACTTACAAATAACAGTGTTACTGATCTTTGTGAGCCAAGATGCAGGATTTGCTGGACCATGAGCATAGAAGATGCCAGGATTAACCCTCTGATGATGGGAAATAAGCGCTACAGTCAGTGAACAGGGTCGGCGTTGGCATATTTTCAGGGTGATAGTTTCGCTTCTGCTGGCAAGACTGATGTAACTTGCAACGTGTGCACATGAAAACGGACAGCTTTTCTCTTAAACTTAGGATCTCCTGGTGTGATAAAACCATACGTGGACCGATAAGGAGTAAAAAAGTAGACAAATATGCGCTAACAAGCAAATGAAATCTGCAATTTTTGAGTTTTTGAAGGACTATTTTGAAAGTAAAACAAAGCAATTAGACATGAATTCATCCACCCATCATCTGTGCCAGCTTCATTCTCTGAAGGGTCTGCTGGAGTATTCCAGCTGTCGTCAAGTGAAAGGCAGCTGAGACAGGACACACAGGCCCTGTTTAGACCTGGTATTAACATTCATATGCAGCCAGTTGGAGGCACTTCTGTTCACACCTGGTATTAACAGGTGACTCCAAATGTGTCTCGAGTAACGTGTGATTGGACCTCTTTCTCTCAGCCACTAATGGAAAGAAATGTTACCTTATATGAATTCTGAAATGACTGAGTCCTCGTTTCCGATGTCATTTCACAGCGACATCCAAAGAAAACTAGCCGTTTCGAAATGAGGAGCTCCGGCAGCGCCAACGGCTACCGCCTCCACCATCTCCTCCAGACCGTTTAACGCCCTTAACGAGAGATGTTTGCGGTGGTCAGCGCAGCAAGCCAGATTATTTTGAAAAGCAGAACAATCATTAGCGGTTGAGACTTTATTCACACCTTTATTCATATAAATTAATTTAGAATGAGTCTGTTCAAATCAGTTTGTAAAAATTCAATGTCTACCGTGTTCAAATCGAGTCCCTTCAATGCCGTTCGGTGCGTTTGTCCAGCGGTAAACCAGCTCAGCAGTTTCAGTCCGAATACACCAACTCAGCTTCACATTCTCAGCATTAAAATCTAATTTTTTATTTACGTAGTCCGTCATTAATAATCTCTTAACGGTCCGGGGAAAGCTCGACGATTCATTAATACTTCCCTCTTCTGCTGCAAATCATGTTCCACCCTCAGACCCAATTATTTAACAGGAGCTAATACATCAAAGAGCAACCATCTTGGTTCTGAGCCAGATACACAAAGGTCCCTCGCGGGTCAGCGGCTTTGTTACTGTTATAGGTCACGTGGACGTCACATGAAGATGGAGATACCATCTGGAGGCAATGCGGAGGCCGCTGTGCAGCCTCCTGAGTGATAAAAACCCTCAGTGAGCACCAGAAGGACCCATTCTCCCTTTCTTTTTTGCCGCTACCCTCCCTCGACCTCGAGTAATGAATACAATTAACATCTCCAATTACCGTCCTAAATCAGCGCTCAACACGCTGCACATCGATTTGATAGACTGCCTGAGTTACGAGCTGCTTCCAGCCGAACAGAGAGAGTTCACTGCAGGGCGGCCGGGCCTGCCAGCCTCTCGCAGGGCAAATAAATCTGAGGAATATGCTCACAGTGAAACCCTGTCATCAACTCAGAGAGGTCCAGTGGGACTCGTGCATCTGGCCAACGCAGACAGCCTCCGTCGTGTCCAAGTACTAATTACCTAATCACTCAGTGTGAGTCCAGCTCATCAATGGCGTTCATCGCTGCAGGAAGTGATATTTGTAAAACACCATGTTTGCTAATGAATGTGGGTATTTCTGAGGCGACTCGCCTGACCCCAGCCGCTCTGATTTCTGCGAGTCAAACTGCAGACTTTCAGCAAGAGTCTGACAGCCGAGAAACATGACGGACTTCAGATGGGCTCAAGTTTCTCAATTACAATCATTTTCAAGAGTCATTTCAGAAGGCAAGGGTAGAGGTTCACTTTTCACATTCATCAAAGTTTGATTCATTTAAAAAGAAAAAAAAAAAGTCTCTGAAGCCAAACGGAAGTCCTGAAAAGCTAAGTCGACCATTATTTAACAAAATTCAATCAGGCCATTCCCCCGAACCTCGACTTCTGTAACTTTTCAGCCATTCTTCTACAGATTTGCTGTATATTCCATCCAGAGGAGCTCTTTATAGACTCAATGACTGCGAGCTGCGCAGGTCTTGGAGCTCCTGTAAAGATGAAGCCTCCATCACTGTGACTGATACTGAGGTAAGGCGTTAGTGTCTTCACCAAACATGAGCATTTAGCACAAAAAAAAGTCCACTTGGGTCTCGTCTTTTTTTTTTTTTTTTTTAAAACCAGGCTGTAAATATGTTTAATTCCGCTATTAAGTTGGCACTTTAAACATGAGGGTCAATGGGGATTTGCTCTGTTTTGGAGCCAGCACCTAGTGGTCATTGGAGGAACTGCAACAAAATGTACTGAACTCAAGGAGTAATAACCCTCACTCGTGTGACGTTTAGCAATGATTGCCTCTCTAACACTGCTGCTCATGTCTTTCCCTTTTGGTATTGTGTCAGCTTGTGTTTTTATGCAGATAAAGAGTAGGTATCAACTTCCACACAACAGTTTTTTTAAAAAAAAAAGCCTTTTGTTGAAGGACAGAAGCAAAAACAGGATGAAGAGGCCACGACAGTTAGAAGATAAAAGGTGCTGTTGAAGGAAGGAGCATTTCATTCGCTCTTCAGCCGGTTTGTGGGAGGAGAGATGCGGCAGTGACAAGAGAAATGTTAACTGGCCTGTACTTTGGAATAACAATACGCAGCGCTGGCAGGCAGATAGCTGGTGACAAAGCCTCCACCGGCCGAGGCACGCAGCGGAGGGATAAAAAATGAGCCTGCGCCTGTGCTCCTGGCACGACCCGCCTCGCCAGCGCTCGTGCACAAACGCGCATGCGAGAGCTGAAAAACAAATAACACAAATAGCAGCGCGCCCCGATGACATTTCTGAAACAAAATCACAAACGCCTACATGTTTTTGACAAAAAAACAAACAAACAAAAACGCCTCCTTTCCTGTGTTCTACATCTGATCTCGTCTCCACGGCAGGTACGTCCCCTGACCTCCTCTGTCCTCCCCGTCCACTGATCAGTCACAGCAGGCGACAACGTCTCACACAGTCTCACACAGTCTCACACCAGGCGAAGCAGGAGGAGACAATAGCAATTTAGAGATAGCATCTGGACAAGCCCAGGCCACAATCTCCTCGACATGAGTGATGCCCACAGCCCCCCCACCCGAACCCCCGAGTGATGGAAAGAGTCGAGGAGTCCCGCTGCGACTTCCCCCACCAGGACTAAAATCACTGGATTACTTTACAGAACAGCAGCATGGTGTCCCCAACTCCTGCAGGGGGAATGTGAATAAGACAAACAGAAGAAGAAGAAGAAGGAGGACATTAATACACAGGAGGAAGACTGCAGGACGCCTGGACGCCGCTTTCAATGAGAATCAGCATAAAGCGACCAGCGACGGCGAGAACGGGTCAAGGGTAAGCACACCTACAGGATGTTCCTGGCGATAACGGTCGCAGAGCGTGGACGACAGGTGTGACGAGGGGAAATGTAAATGCAGAGCGAGGGGTTAAAAAAAAAAAGCAATAAATCTTTTAAGTTATTTGACGCTTCACTCTACAACGGAAAGAAAAATAAAACCCTCAACATCAAAGCTGAGCAGGAGTTTTCAAGAAGTAAAGGAAAGAAGTGAGGACGCTTTCTGACAGATGTAACCTGGAATGTGGTTTTCAGAAGTCAAAGGTGATCTATTTGTCATCACCATGGTTACAATCACATAGTTGGTTATCGGCCTGCAGTGATGTTCAACTTCCTGCTCGTTTCTGGTCGACGACGGTGTTGAGATCCCCGTTTCTGGTCAACCCGCTGACTGCTCCTTCAACGTGCTGATTAGGAATCTATATTCTTAAAGAATATATAGATTTAGAGATCGACCGATATGGGTTTTTCTATAACAGATGCCGATATCGATGTTTGGATGTCAGTGTCAGCCGATTGCCGATATATGCTGCCGGTTTTTTTGGCCGATTTTTAGGGCCGATACCTTGACGTTTTCCCCTTAATTTGCATGCTAAAATATGATACTAATAATAAAAGAGGATACACAAGATTTCTAAACGTAACATAATTTACTGAACACTGTCTGGTATCAAAATAATATAATATAAAATATTTATCTAAAGTTAAGAAAAAAACAACAACAAGCAATATATATAAAAATAAAATATAAATAATCACTTATATAAAAATTGGAACATGTAAACTTAAATATACATTTAAATAAAAATACTTTATAAGTAAAAATCTATAAAAAATAAATAAATAAATAACAGTAGACAGAGAAAATCTGCACTCTAACATTCTAAATACAACTTTCTGCATTATAAAACAAAGTCCTCAAGAACAAAAGGTTTTCCTGCAGCACTTGACTTAACGCAGGCTGCGTTACAGTCCGGGGCTGCGGGGCAGCAGCATCGCTAAAACCCGATTCATATGCAGTTTGGACGCGTAGGAGTGAACATCTGCTCTGACAGCAGCTGGGGGCGACTGCCGCGTG
>JBAMYA010000012.1:3945280-3977603 GCA_037176975.1 Arrhamphus sclerolepis | reverse complement strand
ACGTAAGAATTTAAGCCTTACTTTTATCTTCTAGGACTGAAACTTCCAAGAGTTTATTGGGGTCCTTCACGTGCGGCTGCACCGCTCCAATAACATGCAGCTTCCCGCGGATGTGCCTGACTTCAAATCGGCGCGACCAAGCCCGATATATGATATATCGGCCTGATATTTGCTATTTTTTAATAGACCTCTATATAGATTGGTCCTATTGTTGCGTTTCTTGTGGTTTAATTAAGTTCAACTGCTGTGCTGCAGTACGCCATCACAAGTGCAACTTTTTGTTCTTAAATCGCAAAATGTTTTGTCGTGAAATTGGTGAATTTCAAGATATCGCAACTCTTTTTGTAATTGACAAAAAATGTATTTTTTTCATAGAACCTTAAATTTCTCAAAATTGTCAGACTTAAGAAAATTTGGACTTTTATTGTAAAGCTAAGATCAATGAACGTACAATCATTCAAGGGCTCTGAGCACTTAAAGAAAAAATATTCAAAAAGGCTGTTGAATCAGCGACATAATTGAGCTACAGTTGGGGACATACATGTCACAGCCTCACGTTCACCTCCCAGAAATGTAAAATACATGAGATTAAACTTTATTCATCCCACAGCGCAGACATTCACTCGTTAAAGCAGCTCACAAGACAGTAAAAAGTGCCAAATGTATTCAGTGGAATAATACATGTGAACCCAGGGGTCCATTTGGAAGCCCTGGGTTACTTTTTCTGTAAAGGTTTATCACTTATCAGCTCCAAATAAGATAAGATGTGCTGCGTTTGGTCTGCTTCCACGTCTGACGCTTTAAAGGATGTAAACAAAAGGAAGCTTGGCGCTAAGCTACTAGCTTTGTTTTACCCTCTTTGCTTTTGTCTGTGTGATCGTGTTCTTTAAGTTTCTGGCAGCGGTCAGACGGTGAATCTACACACAGCTGGCCCACAACAATCAGCATCCACGGAGAAAAGGTTGGCATCATCACCATGGTTACCATCTTTATTTCCTGAACCAGCTTTGTTGTCAAATTTTCTGCTAATTACTGGACTCAGATGTGTTTATTTATTTATTCTTTTTTGTGCTGCAAAATGATGCAAATCTGGAACCCAAAGTTACCTGAGCTGGTTTTTCTGAGACAGTCGCAGCTGACGCTTTCCAAGAATAATCAAATCCTCCTTCAAATGAGACTGAATCTGGCATTTGAACATGTAAAAAAAGTCTGCTGTGTTGCTTTAATATGTCTCTGTCCTGAAAGGTCCCATCTCCTCTGACTGCTCAGCTCATTTATTTAAAAAAAAAAAAAAAAAAAAAAAAAAAGCAGGTGCTCCTTCTTTGTTTGAAGGTTTGCTGAATTAGCCACTGAGCAAGCAGTCATTATGCAAATGTCTCACGTAATGATGTCATTAAGTCGGAGAACAAAAGAGCAGAAGTCAATGCAAAAAGGACAAAACAGAATCTGCTCATCATAATGCATCAAAACTGGTCACTTCTGCTTCACATTCACCATTTTTGACCTTCAGATTATCTGTGTGTGCATTAATAATCAAGTTAGAAACACAACATCGAGGTATAAACTAGTAAACAAGAAATAATGTGGATTTCAATTTGACTGAGCTTCAAAGTAGAAATACAAACACCATAAAAGAGATGTGTTTTCTCCAATAAACTGCCAGGACTAAGACATTGCCCCCAACAGGGTGAGTGGTCAAGTTGTGAGCAATTATTTCTGCAGCATAACGTATGACGCTGAATCCTGCCCCCTGCACCTGTGATTAATGCGGCATTATACAGCAGGCCCTTTGCAATTTCTCTTCAAATGTAATCTAAGGGAGATACGCACTGCAGATGTATTTATAGCACAGATGCCCCCACAATTCCAATAAATCATCAAAATTAAACTTAAAAAGAAGAGATGCAGGATAACCCACGACAGTCCAACACTTGCTTCGCTTCAATTACCTGTGCACGACAGCGGGCGCGCTGCGGTTTCAAATATTCCTGGAAGAGATACAAGTCTGTGGCTGTTTTTGGATGAATAAAATCATGGAAGGGCTTTTGACAAGAATACATATCGAAAAACAAAGAAGGTAAACAGCCCGAAGCAGAAGGAAATGTTGTCTCTGTGATACCGAGAGGCAGGAAAAAAAACTGCCAGGCCGGCAGAAACTGTCTCCTCCAGAAACAAACTCCATCACGAATCGGAAATTTTATTGAGGGACGGAAGATGTGAAAGGATAACAACAACAAAAAAGCAGCACCTTTCTCTTCGATAAGACACGAACTGAAACTTTCAATTGAACGTATATTTGAAAATGAAAAGCATAAACTTTAAATCAGGGGTGTCCAACTTTGCAAGGACCGCTTTGTACTTTCTTAAGATTCATTCATCTCACTGAATCAGTAGATCAATCAATCAAACTTTATTTAAAAAGCGCTTCTCAAACAAAAGTAACACAAAGTGTTTTACATAATAAAAATGCTTATTAAAACAACAGCAAAAAAAGAACTTAAAAGCCATCACTCACCCAAGATAATTAATTTACAGCTCGTTACACTGATTGAACATACGTTGGCTGCGACAGCAGTGATTACGTTATTTCATGGTGCGTTCCTATTGGTCGGTTAGCTGACAGAGATCGCAGCGGTCTTTGGTCGTTCATCTTTGCTCCTGTCTCATTGTGACATCGACCGCCGTTTTTGAGCTACGATGGAACATTTTTACCACGACTGCGTATCTTTCATCTGAGATGGTCGAAGTCATACAGCGCAATTCGACACTTCCCTCCTTCAGCGCGCTTGATTGCTCTAAACTGGAAGAAAAATGTACAACTCACTACCTTGTCACGATGACGCTGCGTTTAGATCCTGAAATCCACTGAATATTTCTGTCGTAGACACAATTCAACGTACGCTCAATCACAGTGTAACATACTGTAAATATATTAACTACCGATTTCACGTTGTGTAATTGACGTTGTGCAATGTGGATTAATCTTACGAGAATGTAAAACACACACATAATACGCCCACATAAGGCATGCAGGACCCTCCAGGACCAGGTTTGGACACCCCTGCATGACACCAACAGCCAACAGGTCCAGTAGGGCTTCTTGGTAAAAGCAATTTTCCTGCATATTTAATGGTCTGAAACAGCTACTTAAGGTCTATTAGTTCCCATACGAGACAAATGACAGACCAGAGCTGTAAAAGTGATGTTCCCAACTGTCAACCCCTTCATCACCTCCCCACCCTCAGAGCAAACAGCTGGACTGGAAAACATCCAACAAATCAAACCAGCCCCTCGTGTTTGTTTCTGATGGGACGCAGGTGACAGAACGCCATCCGATCCCTGCCAGACTTCATATCTGCAATCGACTGAAACAAAAGGCGAGCAGAGACGCTGAGGCGGCCGCGCTGTGTTTGTCCTTGTCAGAACGCATCTGTCTCCACGCCGCCGACTCGGGAGGAAGCACTTCTCACTTGTGACACTTGTCCATGCCAGGGGTGGCTGGCACCTCATCAAAGCACGCAGGGGGCCCTCTTCAAGGTCTGATTCACCGGCTTTTCGAACGGCGATATTATTATTTTGTTGCCTTAAGCTGATGATGTGCGGGGCACCATGCTGCACTGGCTTTACGACGCATAATAAATATCTAAAGCACATGTTGACATTTTCATCTAAGTGCAGCACCCAACCAGATTTCCATTTGGAAAAGAGCAAATCAGTAATAGTGTATTTTTTTTCTTCAGCATATCAAATAAAAGCTATAAAACTGCTGCTTCTGCTTTGTATTACATATTTGTGTGGTTGTATGATGCATTGTGCCCCCACATTTGCTCTTACATATTTCCATTAATTTAGCAGTCTTCTGGCACCACAGGCATTTTGTAACTAATAAAGGGCTTGTCACTTCACCAATATTAACAATGAATGGAAGCGTGGAAATAGTGTAAAAGAAAAAAGGGATTGTGAAATGTCTCAGCTGCAACAAATTCATTCATCTATAAATGCAATATACATGTCGGTCCAGACTTCAAGGAGGATGAAGTCTGATGTAGAAACGGCGACCGCAGCGTCGTAAATATTCAGATGTCGTTTTGCCGTTTTTTTGCAAGCAGATTTGAGAAAAACCGGCGTGCTTGAACACTCAAAAACATCACCGTTGGTTCTGATGATCGTCAGAGCAAGTTTACTAGACTTGTCTTATCATTTCCTATCACATCATTTTAAGACCATCAAATGCATACAATTAGATCATTTCTGAAAAGAATTCTGAAGGTGCCAACTTGACTGCGCTGACATCATAAACTCGAATACCTGATGCGAGTCCAGCAGCCAGGAGACTCTACGACGCAGCAGCTATTTTAGTACGAAAAGCAGCAATTTAACGTCAAAAAAGGTCATGATTGTGAACTAGCTACTTCCACCGGCCAGAAAATCGTCACAACAAAAACACAGTATTAAATTTTACAACAAAATGTTGCTTCTTTTTTGTCCAAAAGTTGCAAACTTGAAAAATATTTCTTCTTCTTTCTTTTTTTTTTTTTCAAAAGAACAAAAAAGTTTTTTTGGGACAAAAAGTTGCAAAAAAAAAAGAGAACAATTTCATATCAAAGTTAAAAAGTCACAATTTTGTGTAATTGTGATTTTACAACAAAAAATTGAAAAGTTCATTGTTTTTTTTTTGTTTGTTTTTTTTTAAATCTGCAACTTTACAAGAAAAACTTACTAATTTAGGAAGCAAAGTCTCAATTTTATGATAAAAAAAGTCTTAAGAAACTTTAGCTCTGATTACACCAGGTGGAAGTTTTTTATTACATCACTTCTTGCGTGAAATCGGACGCCACAGCTGGTTGAGGAAGTAAAGAAAAACCAGCCCTTTGGTGGTAACCATGGTGATGATGTGGCCTGAGATGAAAAAGAGTTTGAAACCGCCATTCTAGATAAACTATAAACTGTTTGGAGGGTACAAACGTAACAAAACGGCTTACATCCTGGGCCTTTGACATCTTTGATGTTAACTTTAAAGCAGAACTTGGTTCCCAAAATGTTTTGTTTTTTTTGAATAGAAGATTGACGTGCAAAAATCTATTATGTCTGAGTGTAAAACGATCAATCAGAGCTGTGAGGAAAAACTGCTGCCTCAACAGCTGCTTTGGACGCAGAGCCGAAGCACAGCAGAGAGGGAGGGAGTTTGTATTTGCTCGAACCTCCAGGTTCAGCTTTCAGTCTTTTCAAGGTAACCAACATCTGCTTTAAATGTAGAAAAGATCTCACTCAATTAGGAGGCGAGAAGTGGGGAAACACAACATTCTGGTTGCAGAAACATCAGACCTTTACCCCTGCCTGAGGCGAAAAGTAGGTCTAAATTGTAATCCACAGTAAATAATTGAAAGCAGGCTGAGCTTGTAGCTCTCTCGAGGGAAATTTAAGTTTAAATTTTATTTTCTTCGTCCCTTTTAAAAGGCATACAGTACCCATATTTGATACTCGCCGTGTAATCCGCACCTATTCCAAAATAGGAGAGCGGAGTGGATTTCATGTCCAGTGCATGAGTGCTCAGTGGAAAGTTAAAAGCTGGTGCTGGCACACACGCACGGACAAATCCCCACTGCACTTGTTTACTGTACATTCAGCATGGTTGCCGAGCAACAAAAGAGACGGAACCGCAGGATTCCTTGCCCCCTCACAATGGCCAAAGTTGTTGCAGATCATTAAAAGCACATAATCTTTTGTGCAGCCACACAGTCGGTGGTTTCAATTCAGTTCAATTCGGTTTTATTTGTGTTTGTGTAGCGGCTATTTACAACAAAGTTGTCTCTAGGTGCTTCTCAGAAACCCACATCATGACGACCCCCCCCCCTTTATCCTGCTGATAGACAGCTGGATAAAGGAAGACATGAGGAGGGAGGCAGCACAGGGAGGATGAAGGACAGAGAGAGGAGAGGGACAAAAATATACAAAAATCTGGAATAAAAATATATAAATATGTGGTGGCCGGAGGGTCAGACTGCAGGTTGGCCACGCCAGCGGACATCCCACAGTGGCATCCAGAGCAGGAGGACACCCTTATATTTATGTCCTAGGTGTTTGAATCTTGGTGTGTGTGTTTTTTTTTTTTTCAAATGTTCTTTTGCTTTCAAGGTCCCTGAAAGGCTTCTGTTCTGTCCTTGGCAGTCTGGCAGTCCAATCGGCATTAAAGCCACCAGGACAAGAGCACTTGTCCCTCGGGTTGGAGCCTGTCACTACTTGTAGATTTCACACATATTCTTCGTTTTTCTTTTCATTTTTTTTGCTAGTAAAGTATCTCAAACTTGAAATTCACCTCGACAATTCTTCAAGCAGGAAAATATAACCTTGAAATGAGCTAATGGCGGCGTGACTCAAGCCAACACTTTCGAAGCATCAGTTTAAAATTTGGAAATTGGTTACTTGGCCTTCCTGTAGCTCCACAAATTGGCTCCGGCGCAGACGGTGAAATCAGGTTACAATTAGTCTCATATAGAAGTGGGCCCAGCTGCTGCAATATGAACCTGTATGGGAGCAGCTGCATGCTCGGGGAATGCTGAGAGACTACAAAAACCGCCTTTAACTTTTGTAGGAATGTCAGCTTCGATGGAGTTCGAGAACAAATATCCACTCTGGCACCACTGACATCTTCCAGCTATTGATTTAACACCACTTCTGACTCTCTTGAGTGCAACCTCCTCGCTTTTCCCTGCAAACCAGAGGGTTTTCTTTCTGGTTATATTTGAATTTTGAATGCGGACATTGCAATATTTAATTTGTCCCTCTCCGCTTGCTTGAACTGGAAAGATTTACTGGTGGTGAAGAAGAAACAACAACAAAGAGGTCTCACCAAACATACCTTCGAGTATCCACTCCCTACCCCCCCCTCGGTTATTCAACAGCTGATAGAGTTCAGCAGGTGTCACATGGCATTGGGGGTGGGGGTGGGGGGTCCTGGGTATGCACACACAGTTAAAAATACCTTGACCCTGACACCAGACCGAGTGCTCCTTGCATAGCAGAGATAGTCTACACTCGCCCCGTTCCAGCAAATGCTTTGCTTTATGTGCAGCGTTCGTGCATGTTTGCACTGTTGGGGAGGCTTTTCAATAATTCAGAAGGAAACCCTTCTGGCCAGCAACGGTCCAATTAACCTGCAGCCCAGTCTCATTCAATTCCAGCTGAATTATACACCATGCCGTGGAGTTATCCGAGTAAAGTTGCACTTAGTCCTTGAAATGGAGGCCATTTTGATATGGATGTCCAGTCAAGCAATCGTTTCTCTGGGAAAAAAAAAAAAAAAACGTATTCAAGTTTACTTTTTTATGAACAGACATCAGGAGGAGGGTGCTGATGAGATTAAATCCATGACTTGCATGTGATTAGAGAGGCGGGGGCAGGACCTCGGACTGGCCCTGTTCATTATTGAGCCCTGCTTTGATCTCACAAATACCGCCACATTTCAACAGACGGCAACTCGGAACGAATCTGGAAGAAAGTACTGGTGTCCGCTTGTTCCGGCTCTGAGCCGAGTCATGTCCGTTTAGCAAATTTTAAGCTGTTTATTACAAAGTTACAGTGAGACCTTCTCAGAGCACATGATGTCACAGGAAACAGGAACCAATAGAGCTAGCAATAACTAGCTGGTTAGCTCTAGTAGAGCTAACTTATTGTTGCTGTGATCAGTTCACCATGAGACACATCTCACCATGGTTACCATTAAAAGGCTGGTCATTGTTCTGAGTTGTCATATTTTTGTCATGAAATCTCAAATAAAATTAAAAAAAATTGTGACTTTTATCATGAAATTGAGGCTTTTGTACAAAAATCGCAATTTTTTTCTTTGTTGTCACAGTATCATATCTTTTATTCATTAAAGAGCAAATTTTTGATATTAAATCTGAAATTTCACAAAAATCGTGATCAGAAAATTGAAACTTTTGTGCGAAATTCACAATCTTTTCCCTCACAAATCACAATTTTCTTTGCTAATTTTGCCATAAAATAACTTCTTTTTTTTAACGACTAGGACTTTTTTTTATCAAAAAAGACAAATGTCCCAAAATAGTGACTTTTTAAACTTAAAATTGCAATTTAAAATACTAAATTTTTTTGCATCATTTTGACTTAAAATTGCAACAGTTGTAAAATTACAAATTTTGTATAATGTTTGTATAGATTTTGGTGATAAATATCGCAATTTCTTTAAATAAAAAGTTAGTTTCACAAAGGTCACTCTTGATGTGGAAAGGAAAAACAAAACCCCTGAAGAAAAACTGCATCCATTCAATAACATCAGTGAAAAAACATAAAACAAAATCAGGGGCAACAAGGCGCCAATAAAATGTTTGCCTTTTCAAAGCTTTACTTGACATTAAAGTTGCACCACCAGGTCTCCACTGTAAAAACATGACCATTTTAAAAAGAATATGCTCACAATGTGTCTTCCTTAGTATCTCCTTGAGATTTTTTTATTTTCTTGTTCACATGCTGTTTAAACACTGTTTTGGAAGCTGGGCCACTTAAGGGATTTCAGCAGGTAATTCTGGCACTTTTAACATCTTCTATCGTGAGTAACCATGACAGCAAGAAAGTTATTTACATATGGGAGCAGCTGATTGAGCGAGGAAGTTATTTACATATGGGAGCAGCCGAGTGAGCTTTCTCAAAGCCCAGGTAATGATTTGAATAAGACCCTAAATCCAGATGAATTACAGGGTGATGTTGTGGATGTAGAACAGGATCAAAATGGAGTACTGGGAAGTGGAAGATTAAAACCATGTCTTCCCTCAGTTAGCATGGGGATAAGAGAGAACTGAATCAATTAAAATGACAAAGATGAGGACACAGACACGTATGACCAACACATGGCCGGGGGAACCTATTTAGGACTACAATGCCTCTCAGATGGACTTCAGACGGAGTGGTAAATGTAGAGGAGGAGGGACTGGATTGACTGTTAACAACAGATGCTGTAAAACTGGACATGCTACTGTGAAGGAGCATCAGTGCAACCTGGATATTGAACTGTTGGCTGTGAATTTCTGTTTAAATTGCAACACCACAATGCATCCATCCATCCATCCATCCATCCATCCCCACTTATCCTGTTTCAGGTCGCAGGGACAGCAGCTTGAGCAGGGAAGCCGAGTTGCCCCCATCACCAGCCAACTCCTCCAGCTCTTCCATACTGAGGTTTTCACAGGCCAGCCGAAAGACATAATCTCTCCAGCATGTCCTGGGTCTGCTCCAGGCCTCCTTCCGGTTGAATATACCCAAAACACCTCTCGAAGGAGGCATCCAGGGGCATCTTCACCAGATGCCCGTACCACCTCATCTGTCTCTTTTCGATGTGGAGAAGCAACGGCCCGACACTGAGTCCCTCCCGGGTGACTGAACTTTTCACCTTATCTTGAAGGGTGAGTCCAGTCACCCTGCAGAGGAAACTCTTTTCAGCCGCTTGTATCTGTGATCTCATTCTTTCAGTCATCATCCCACAGTTCATGACCACAGGTGAGGGTGGGAACGAACACTGAGCGGTAAACAGAGAGTCTCAACTCCCTCTTCACCTCAACAGAACGGTACAGAGCCGCATTACTGCAGATGCTGCACCGATCCGTTTGTCAATCTCGCGCTCTGTTCTTCCCTCACTCGTGAACAAGACCCCAAGATAAATAAACTCCACCACTTGAGGCAGAACCTTATTCCCAACCCGGAGAGGACATTCTACCCACCACAATGTCATCTTGATTTCTGGAAACTTAAACCATGCTTCTCTCTATGCTACACTTCCAGTGTGATTTTTTTTAAGTTGATTATAAATATCTTACATCTTAGTTTAGTGCAACATCATAGCTTTCCTTTAGTGTCATAGTCGCAGATCACGGTCCATTTAGAAAATGCTCCAGTTGCATAAGTCAGAAACCTTATCATTGCAACACCATCAAAGGAAATCGACTATTACCTTGAAGGTCTACTGATAACCAGTCTGGAGAACCAGTATTTGGTTAGGTATAATTATCAAAAGTAAGAAGGGATTGATGTTTGGCATAAAACACCGTTGATCTAAAGACTACATAGAACACATCAGATCTGAAGGTGGCAGTGATGTTGATTTCTTCTTGATGAGAAGTGTGATTTGCATCGAGCAGTTTCTACTCTTGAGTGACTAAGCTAAAAGGACAGAAGTGAGCATCAACTAGTGAACCAAGTATTGATATTGTTGTCTTATGACTTTTGCACTTAAACTAGAACAAAAGACTTTTGTTCATACTGAAATATCGTTTTGATTCCATTTGAATGAATATTTTCTTAATTTTACAAAACTTTATCTTGCTAAAGGCCTATTTATACTCGATGTTTGAAACAGACACGGAGATGGGCATAGCTTTCTGTCAGTCTCCGGGGTTGACTTTGTCTCATCTTTTGATACGTAGCCTCGATGCTTAATATTATGGACAAAATGGAGCAATACAACTGGAAGACATGGGGGTACTAGTGAGCTAAGTGAGTCAACCAAATACAAGAAATACAATGTCAGCAATGTCATCAAATGACATCCAACAAAGCACAAATATTACAACTTCCTCAACACTTGCTATGTTTGTTGTCATCATTAACTTGACTCGTCATTCCACCCTGGTGGATGTGGCTAAACATCCACACAAACCCAAATAATGCACAGAGGTATGGGGGGCAGCAACTGAAACAATGCTTGGAAAGGAGGGATGTACGAATGTACAAAAGTGGAGAATAAATGGGCCTTAAGTAACCTCCTAATGGTACTAAGTCACACATCATCAATGATGAAACTAGCTCACAGAGCGACCGTAGACATGACGGCAAAGGAAACAAAGCTACTGGAGAAGGTAATGATGGAATAGAAATCGTCAGCCAAGACAACAAATTACAAGTAACTTTAGACAGTGCTGTAACAGCAACTTAACTTCCACAGCCTGTAGAGGGAGCCAAAGCACTAAACACCACAAAAGTCCTCTGCGCTGCTTTAAGCAAGTGTTGAATTCATGAATATGGAAAAAAGCAGCAGCAGCAGCTACACATGACCAACACTTGTTTTACTGAAAGTCACCTGCTGTTTAGTATCTTAGGAAAATCCCCCTTAAAGTTCTTCAGAAAACATCCAACAGTTAACTCTTCTTGTCATGCTTCTTTATCAGGTGTCGCATTCCTCCCATAACCGACACCTCTCAAACATAAAGAAAATGTGTACAGCTTTAGAAGCTGCTGTCAAAGACGGCTTGACATAAAGAGAATGTGAAATCAATACACAACACTAAAGAAGCCAGCTGGTTTCATGGTTGACCTTCTGCTTTAATATATAGTAATATATAGTGCTTCCTTGTAAATATTCTTCAGCACAAAAACATTTGTTTGTTTCCCTGCTTTTCACACTGATATGACTCTAACTAGCATCAAAATTAGCTTAATTATCATATTCAGCAAATGTGATTAGCTAAATTTAGCATAAAAGGATAAAAATGGAAGGAAGCAGCCAGCCTGGTTCCGTTTAAAGGTCTTGTGACTTGGTTTGTTTAATCCACAAAAAACAAAACAAATGTTTTTGGTCCCAAATCACTTGAATACACAAACACACACAAAAAAAATCTATTTTCTGATCAAATATTTGATAAAAACGCAGAAAAAACTATTTCTCTGAAAACACTTGAATACATAAGGCCACTTCATTTGCAGGACCAAACTGCTTTTTCTTTCTTTTCTTTTTCTTTTTTTTTTTCCAGAAAAGCAAGCTAAGAGCAAAACTCAGTCCCTGTAGTTTTTAAGAAGACTAAAAGCTTTCTTTTCTTGATATTTGGTGCTCTGTAATATCAACATCTTCAATGGCTGTTTTTGCTGCAGTTCAGGCACTTTGCAGTGACAGCGATGGCCGCTCTGTAAGCACTTAGCAAGGCAGGTCCGAGACATCCACGTCCTCCAGAAACAATGGACGAGTGCGGGGAAGACAGCGAGATGGGTGGCTGATGTCTATTTTAATGTCTCCTGATAGACAGGCTGACAACGTTGTCGGCCTCTCACCGCCTCCCCCTCCCCCGCTGTATCTCAGCTTCTCCACTTGGGCGAGGTGACACATGTGGAGTGTATCTGTCATGGGACGAAAAAGGCAATTGGTCCTGCTGTCCTCCCCAATACGGAGGCACTGCTTGCCATCTTGTCACCAGTACAAGGAGGGACGTGATCAAATGAACCAAAAAAAAAAAACACTCTTTGTTTCCAGCTTCTCTGCCGCTGCAGTAAAGTCTTGCCTGTTTTGAATAAACAAGCTATTATGTTGTTAAATTTGAATCAATCAGAAAAGAAAATTGAACGTTTACTAAAAACCCTTTGTCACGTCACTTACAGGTTTCCTGCAGAGTCGTTTTGAAGGTTGTTTTTGACTCCTAACTCCACCTGATCTTGTTTCATCCAAAAGTGGGCAAATGATGAGAATGAGACCCCCTAACTTCAGTCACCAGAAGGTAGCTCCAATTCAGATGAACCTTTCTGGAAGGAAACGACTTCAAGAACAAAGAAAAATCCAACGACCTTGACTCAGACCTTTGAAAGTTACCATGACCTGGGTGACTGAGTCTACACCAGCACATTCTCCTCCTGACTTTATTGGTTTTAATGTTTTTGATGCATTACTTTGCCTTTCTAAAGTGATCTTAATTTCAAATCTTGTATACAGTAGCCTGGACGATATCCATCAGTAAATAAAAATGCATAAAGTAGTGAATACTATTACAACAGAACCTGGGAAAAAGGCTATTTCCAGCATGCCCAGGGAGCATGCATGATGAAATGCTGGAGACCTTTATTGTTGCAGATTGCCTCTCTTTTTAAAACTGCATTTTTCACGAGAATAGTCTCGTCTCTTCCGTCTTACCAAAACAATATTTTAAACAAGAGCAAGCTGAAGCTAAAAACAAGGAACCACTGGAGCTCCGAGCTCCACCAGGGTCCTTAAACAGCATCAGTGGGAACCTCGACATTAAGCTAAAAGCTGATTTATTTGTGTGTCAAACTTCACTGTAGCTACTGCGTAAGCTACGACGTAGCCTGATGCACATCCCTCACAATGCAACTACGTGTCACACACCACAAAAGTTGGTAAATTCTTCTTCTTCATTTTTGAATTTCCTGCCGCTATTTCTTTTTCCTTGTTTTCAAGTCGGGTAGAACAATAGTTTGCTCCTATGTCTGTTCAGCATTTATTGGCTATAACTCAGCTCCATTGCTATGTCTGAGCTATATACAGGATGTAAACGCAACAAAACTCGGTACTGTGAGCTACAATGCTGCAGAAAAATAATCCACACAGCTACCTAACAGCTGGTGGTGAAATTACAGAAATGACAGCAAAAAATAACGCAGGAGTATAAATGGCAACGATGGCATAACCTGCGTGCATAGCTTCATCGCAGAAGGATAAATCAGCCCCAGAGCTCCATCACACCTCAATCCTGATGGAGGGTAGCTGGGAGACTGACGACTAGTGGTGTGATTAGATCTTCTGGAAGGGTTCAGGTTTAGCTTGTCACAGTTCTGGACCTGCTCTGTTGAAAATTATAATGATCTGATTTTAGCAGTTGACTCACGTGAGTCGGCTGTTCTAGTTCTTTTAGATATAACAGCCACTTTTGATAATGCTGACCATAAAATTGTCCTCTCACATTTGGAAAACATCAGTGGCAGAGCACTGAAGTGGTTCCAGACCTATTTAACAGACAGGAGCTTTTGTGTCCTCTGAGACAGCTAGATTCATCAGTGGTGTTCCGCAGGGTCCTTTTTTGGCCCAGTCCTTTTTTTGTTATATATGCTGTTCCTTGGGTCTGTTTTTAATGAGCATAAGTTACCATTCCACCTCTATGTGGATGAAATATACATGTGCGTGCCCTGAAGACAGAGATGATGGTGTTTGGTCCTCCTGGGCTGCTCTTGGCCCTCAAATTGAGTTTTATTTTGTTTTTTTTTTCAGTTGACTTCTATTACATTAAAACTTTATTGAAACCATTTTATCTTGTGCAATGTATTTCACTAAGTTTCATCTTTTATTCTGTGAAGCACTTTGGTTTAAATGTGCTACATAAATAAAGCTGACTTGACTGGAATCTGGTTAGCCCTGGCAGCAACAACCCATGATATATATCATCCTCCTAAAGCTGTTAATGCACAGCTCAGATGTCAAATTCACCAAAAATGCTAAGTACTAAGAAGCTAAAGTGAGATTGGAGACACCTCAGGTGCTCTTTCAGTCAATTCCACTTTTGCATTGGCATCAAACAAGAAAACTGCGATGGCTGTGGCAAAACAAGACACAAACAAAGACTCTCAGGAAATAAAATATACAAATAAATGGAAATGGAGGCAGCTTCTGAGGAAATCCGAACAGGTGCAAGGTTGCCCTCCTCCTCTGCTCCACGAAAATGTGAAACTTTCCCTCAGGGGAGGGTAGTACATTTGAGTTTCTTCATGTTCTGCTATCTATGCATCTGCCATTTTTCCTATGAGTCACAGGAGATGGGACAGTTGGCGCAACAAAGTAAATTTAAAGTAATTTTACATTTTTTCGAATGTCATTTCAATATATTACCGTTTTCCAAAAACATCTAAACGTCAAAGATGAACACACCTCGACAAACATGCTTCGTACTTATGGGAGCGGGGCCCGATGGCACAGATCGGCTTTAGATAGAGACAGGCACCATATCAGCACACATCACATCATGCCGCATTTATATCCTGCTGCATCCTGCCAGATCCTGCAGTAGCACCAGGAGGGAGAAGAGATGGGTTATCAAAAGCTCAGGCGAGGAGGGGGCAACGCTTCCCCCTGAATGGAAGCAAGACTGAAGACGGGGAAGCAGGAGAGTTTGTCTAAATGCCACAGTAAATACAGGTGTTGGGGGGGGTAACAGCTCCTGTTAAGCTCCCCTTTCTTTGTTATACCGTGTCTGCCTTTGCTCATCACATGTCCACGCAGGGCCATTTCAGGACTACATTTCTGCATCAAGTTACCAGCTAAAACGTCTTTTTACTGTCCAGCTGGCATCATCTACAGGAGAGACCCTCACTGTCTCCTTCAGCTGCTACCGTTAAAGGGCCTGTTACTCTTTACTGGTTCCCACTAGTTCCTAGACTTGTTGTATAATGCTGCATTTCCGAGTTCCGAGTGGGAAATTTCAACTAGAACGGACCGTGAAGTCAGAATTCTGAGTCGGGAAGTCTGAGAATCCTCACTACCCTGAGTTGACAATCAAAGATGGCCGCCCCGGGGGTAAGGAGTGGAAGCTCCTGTAATAGACCCTGTAATTACCACGTCTGACTCGCGTTTGTGGCACTAAATCATCCATATGCACTGAAATGTTCAACTTATATACAGAAATGCTGCTATAGTGTTATTTACATTTTTCATTTGATATGCGCAAACTATAAAACAGGGCATGCTAACAATGGCTAACAACAGCCGCATCGTTGCTTATATTTGGACAAAACAATCATGAGAATAGCTTTCGTAGACGTTGCCATCTTGTTTTCTGATTTCTTCTTCCCGTTTAATGTTGGTTGGCAACTTTTTTCCGACTTTGTAACTAGAATACTGAAAACTCAGCTGTGACATCATTCCCAACTCCGGCAAACGGAACGTAACATAAGATTTTTTTTGTTGTTGTTATTCACAGCTTTTGCACTGCAATCACAATTTGCTTTTTGAATTATTACAATTACATTTTGGTCATAATTTCACAGAAATCACAACCCTTTATAAAATTTGACTTTTCTTTTTAAAAACAAAAAAAAACAAAAAAAACAAGCAATTTCTGTTGTAAAACAAAAGATTGAGACTTTATTTTCTAGGAACCAAGACATTTAACATACAATTTCTTTCTTTTTTTTTGAAAAATAGAGACTTTTTGCAACATTTTGACATAAAATTAGTTGTAATATTGCACATTTTGTATAATTCCAACTTAAAGAAAACAAGAATCCAGATTTTTTTTGTTATGAAAAGCTTAATTTTGACAAAAAGTTTTATGTAAAATCTTTTGCAAACATCTGCTGAATCATGACTTTTAGTCTTCTGGCTGCTCTCCACCTCAGTTATCCCACTTTTTGATGTCAGTACAAAATCAAACCCTCTTGCTGCCTCTAAAGTACGTGAAAGGGAAAGTAATAGTCAGTTTCTGCTTAGCTTTTGGGAAGCTTTTGTCAATTTGTTATGATTGGAGCATCAAGGTGTGTATTAACACAATGCCAAAGAGGATAGATATCAGAAGTGGTCCTTGAGACACAATTGCTGCTTTCAGTCTATCCTGAAAATGTTTATAAGACCACAACTGAGTTCATGATTTTATCATCCAATGCTAGTAAATGAAAAGCACTCAAAACAGACTTGTAGGACAATATTCTGTGGACAGACAAGACAAACACACAGATGTTTAACCCTAATGTACAGCACCACGTTTAACGAGAACACATCAGTATGAATGAATGTCAAGCAACCACTGACTGTAAATACCACCAGTAGAAACTGGTGTCCTGATCTCTTAAGTTACATTTACACCTTTTCAATTGACTTCTTTCATGTATAGACAGAAAGAAAGCTCGAATTAGACAAGATTCTGAGAGCCTTTGGTTTGAAAACCCTACACTCTAATTAATTTGATTCCTTCAAGACATTTTAGAAACACCTCTTTCCATTACAAATAATCCTTTAATCTTTGTGGATGTCCAGTACAAATTTCAGCTTAATCCAGTGGAAAACAACAGACTGGAAAATAATTAATATCAGCTTCAAGGGCAAGACTTAAAAAAGAAAGAAAAAAAGGACTTGGAGAAAAGCTTTTGGATCCTTTGAAGCTGCAGAAAATTAACAGAAAATCTCATGTTCCAACTCCATCACACGAGTCGGGGGGGGGTTAGCATGGAGGGACCTTAAATCTCAGCATACAAAAGTTGACTTTTGTCGCATTAGTGAAGTGGAATGGATCATAATGTGGTCTTTACTGGACAAAAGACAGCAGCAGCATTCTTAATTCATTGTATATTTACTGTATGTTCCAGGAAGAGTGAAAGGGAGAATCAATGGGCTCTAACTGTGTTTGTGCACGTTCAGCTGCCAGCGCTGAGGCTTGGCGCGGAGCAGGTGATGTCACCGAGGAGGGCAGGTGCACGGCGGCATTGTCCATCTGGCCGTAGTGAGCAAAAACAGGTGCGACCTGTCAGCGCTTAGAAAGACGAAGTGGACGGAGAAATGCGCTTGAGATGATCAGGATGATCATGCCGATGACGATGCCGTGCAGGCAATGGTCCTGCCTGCTGTGGAAGACTAAATATTTAACAGCCAAATCAGCAGAAAAAAAAAACAAAACCTGCTCATAACAACTTCCTCGACCTTTACAACGTCTGGCCGTCAATTTGCAGCAGGCACCTCTCCATTAGGTAGGCGCTGACACGGTAACTCCTGGCCCGAAAACAACGTAGATGCTCTCCATCGCTGCTAACAGATTTCATGCCGGACCACCCTTAACCCGAGGAGCCCGTACGCCAGAGTTATTTTCTCACTCCATTATGTTGCAAATAGAAAACAACAATGTGTAGTGGGGCTCGGCTTTACACAACGCAGAGAGCTACAAGTGAGCTGGCAGCCACGCGGCCGCTCGTCCTTCCAGGCTATTTGCAGAAGCACTTTAAAGGGCACTTTAGTCATGAATGGTGTCATGAATACATTCTGTGGGTCCTGTCACCAAAACGCTTTTGCAAAAAAGGCGTCCTCCGCGACTCGAGCAGCAGCACTTGCTCTCAATCTATCTTTCAGGGGGACTGAAACAGGCACAGCGCTATCAGTGTGCATCATTTCTGCTTCACATCCATCAGCGGGCCGCTGCCTGCTAACTGCCACTGAGCGCCCTTCGAGAGCACGCGGCACTTCCCCTTCCCACTTGTGTGCGGCAGGCAACGGCGGCGCTGCAATTTGCTCCTGATTGTTTCCCATTTTCCCCCAGGCGAGTGGGAGCTTGTGTGCCGGAGGCGGGGTTGTGGGTAAGGAAAGGAAACGTTGGCCTACGAACCCAGGCGGAGCTGCCCTGACACGCTCAGAGGCAGAGGCCATGCACCACAAGGCTGTTTTTCACTGTTATTATGACCAGGCCCAGACAGTTGAGCGATGACACCTCTGACCTCTACAGACGGTCGCCATCACAGCGCTGTGTTTGCTCTCGCTGTTGGGGAGGGCAGAGCACCACGCGTTGGTGTAATAACTCACTGGTTTGCCACCGAGATGTGGAGACGCCTGTTATTTCTACTCATGGTCATTACCCATCAGTATTTTCCTCCTGGACAACCGCTGCCAAGAATCTCTCACAGATGCAAAGCTGCTTCTATACAGAGACTGTACGTAAAGAACTGGACAAAGCCCATGTGATGTCACCCACAAGTTTTCTGAAGAGTGCTTTTAAAAAGCTTCACTGCAAGTAATTCAGTTTTTGCCAAGATTTGAACTCTTCAACCTTGTAATATATATTTTTGTACAGGTTCCTTAAGATCCGCTTGTAGATAAAATCTATTTCTAATATTATCTTGTATTCAATATTGTTTACTTACGGAGCTTATGGTACACTGTTAAATTTATCAAATGTCTTTTTTGTCTTAATTAGCTAAGAGATAGGCAAATGTAACGAACTAGAAGGCCCAGGATCTCAGTTATCGCAAGTTAGCAATTTAGTTTGGCTGGCTAAGCTTATGCTAACCTTAAAATGCTAAGTAATGCTAACTAAAGTAAGTTACCTTACTTTAATTCTAAACAAATCTGTCCAAACATCCACATCTCAGTTGTCACGACAGAATTAACATCTAATATGGGTGCTTCTGGAGCTAAAGGACTAATGTTGGGTTCACGCTATCTCATATGAAAGACAGTCCATCGTAGCTCAAAAACAGTGGTGTGTGTAGAGGATCACCCTGTCAGTGAAATATCGACAAGAATGGATGCAGCATCTTGGTTCTAATGGATACAGCAGAGCTCAAAACACCTCGTGCATTAGCACATTAGCATTAATCTGCTAATGACGTGATGACGCTGTGTTTAGATCCAGATACTCAATTTCTGACCAAGCTACGTTTCCACATATGTTCAATCACAGAGTAACATGCTGTAAATTAATAATCTACTGATTTGACGATGTGCAATGTGGCTTAAATTAATCTTGGAAGACTCTAAATATCAGACAGTGTAAACCCGACATAGCAGAGATCTTCTGGAAACATCGGTCCCTTGGTCAGCATTGGCCAAATGCAGGCTCGACGGGTCGACCACGTAAGTGAGCACGGTGGAACACGATCAGCTGCTCATTGGCTAGCAGTGGAGGTTTGCCATAGGAATGGGAACCGAACATTATATATAAAAAATACCCAGAGTGGTTTTTTTGTTTGTTTGTTTTTCCTATTTTGGTTCTGTTTATCGGTTTCCAAAAGCATACAGCACGTCTGTCCTATCAACACATCAAACAAACAAGCATCAGGTCCACGCTGTTTGAACGGAAACAAGGTTTTCTTTTCTACAAAGACCTAGCGCAGTTTCACGCTCTCCTCCTCAAACAGCGAGTTGAAGATAATCAGGGTTACAAACGTTTTGGTAACTCTGACTGGTATTGGGTGTCCCAACTGATGCACTGATGACAGATAAGCCTAAGTTATTGTTGCTGCAAAGACATCTTTTGTTTATAATGCTAGAAAGCAAGATAGCCCGAGTTAAGGATTTTCTATTTTTTGGGAGGTTTACAGTTTCAATAATCATATGCATATTTCTACGGGGATTTTTGTACCTTTTAGTCCTACACCAGAGTTTCACCTGTAAAAGACATTTTGGATCACTTTAGTTGTCTCTGCATTGCAAAAGTTCAAATTGTTTCATTGTTTTTAAACTTTGCTTATCACAGCCTGCCCCTTTTTCACCCCCGTTAAGACGTTGGTGTTAAAATCGGGGCCTGGGCACGTTCCACATTAGTTCAGACAGTTCAATTTGCAAAATTGTCTGGAGCTCCCTGAGTGGTATTTCTGACTATAGTCTTCGGTTTTCATCGCAAAATGTTCCTTCATAACTGTTATTCTTTTTCTGCTTCGTGGCTTTGCTGGATGGTGGTGGTAACGTTAAACGTACAGTAGGTCTCCATTAACGTTATGCAGGATAGTGAAGGTCCAGTTAGAGACTGTAAGTGATCGTCCAAATGACGTGGGACGTGTTGTACTCTGCCCTGATATTTGAAATGCAGTTTGAATATGCAAATTACTACTGCAATGTTCTATACATAAAAATAACTAAATTTGAGTTTTTTTAATTTTCATGTTTTGTGGAACCGAAAAGACCCAGAATCGATAGGCAGAACAGAAACCAGATCTAAAACCAACAAAATTCCAGCAATACCCAACGCTAGTTTGCTAAACAGTTAGACTTAGATACCCCATGAACCAAAGGCTTCTGATCCAGAGGTTGACAGCTGGTTTGCTCTGGCTAGCAGCATCCAAGGAGGGGCAAAGATTGCTCCTTCAGGATGATTCACTAACTTTGCCCTGAGCCCTTTAAGCTAACTCATCTCTTGAAGTGGTAGCATCCTCATCGTTTCTGTCCGTTCACTTTAAATGGGGTGACATGAAGCATCTCCAAACTAAACTGTGAGGTCCTTGCGTAACGGTGGCAGCATTGCTTACTTGTGGAGTCAGCAGGAGGGAGTTTAATTGGTTATTTATGGTATGTTGCTACCATCAACCATAGCCAGCTGTCAATCAAAGCACCACACCAGCCATGAATGCATACATTTGTGGTGTTGTCAATGGTGGCGAAATCTTACTATAACGACCAAAACCTTTTATATGTATACGTGGTTCAATGTTGATTGACTCATTTTTGGAGGCAATTTAAGTTTTTTGGCTGTAATTGAATGACAAAATTATCATCATTGTAAAAAGGAATTAAGAAATCGGAATAATAAAACTTAAATGAGAACACGTATCACATGAAATCTCATATTTAACCGGTAAATTTAAGGGTAATAATGCTCCCAGGGTCCTGGGCAGGCGGTCTGCCTACTTACAGGCTTTTGTCAGAAGTAATCCACTTATTAATTCATAAAAAGGCGCAGTGATTCCCTATCAGAGGATTAGCCTGAAGCACCTAACACCATGCATGTGTCAGAACGGCGCTACGACTGCTGGGCTATCAAGGGCCTTGGACCAGTGTTCAAAAAATGTGAGCTAAATATAAGCTGGTGCCCAGTCCGGCCGTGAGTTTAGGCGACCCTTATCGCTGTAATAATAGCCGCAGAGTTAATTGTTAGCGTGTTTGCTAAATTGAACAGAAACCTTTTGGAGTAGCTCCCCGGCGTGATGCAAGAGCGGACTTTGTTGTCCCGATAAACACAAACATGAGTTGCCAGGAGTTTTAAATGATGCCATATGGGAAGATACCGCCGTTTGTGGGTGTGTGTGCATGTGTGTGTGTGTGTGTGTGTGCGTTCGCAGTCGCAGCAGCCAGCCCAGCAAGACTCTTTCAAGTTGACAGCCAAATAAAGTTAAAGGCAGTTAGATGGTGTGAGAGGCTCGCTGCCAGAGGTCAAACTCCTTTGGATGATAATCTGTCCTTTTCTCTCTCCCCCTTTTCCTCCCTCCTCCCTTAGTTTCCAGGCAAACCACCTTAAATGGAGACAATTCACCAGTTATTTATATCAGGTATGTGTACGGACACAGGAAAAGAAGTATTCTTGTTCTTCTCTCATTAGCGATGTGGAAAAGCAGCTTGGAACTCTGCAGACACAATCCTGTTAAAGTCGTTACACCGCGAGCTTCTTATTTTAACATAATAGAGTTGTGTGAAGTGTTTTTACCTCCATTAAAGTGCAGTTAAAAATCAGGATGATTGGAATCAGCTGCTAACAATTGGAGCCATGAAGAACCAAAATTCACGAGAAAAGAATAAGACAAAACCTCATAATGGTGTCAGCAAATATTATATTGTGGGTTTTACAGTGCATCACATTGTAATTTATCACACTTTATAACACAAAATAGCACCACAGCTGTTTCTAAATAAAAGATAAAAATAGTGACAGGTTAGCACCTGAACCTATGAACACAAATCAATATTGCAATTAATTGAATTAAGTTATGCCAATTACATTGAATAAGCAGTTTTGGTTGGTTTTTTTGTTTTTGCCTTCCTTGATCTTTGAAAACTCACTGACCATTCAAACTCAAATTTTTCTAATGAAGGAGTATATATTTTTTGTGATTTTAAAATAAGTGAAGGGAGACGTGCATGTACTTTGTTGAATATTTAAAACAACTGAAATAATTGAAATGGCCAAAATTATGTCGGATTATTTGTTCTGAAAGTCAGTTTCTATCCACTAAGTGATGCCAGTTCTAATTTGATTTTACAAATCTTTAGTAACTAATTTATGTTAGCTTTTAGGCGTCATACACAAAGACGTTATATTTTATTTCCAATGCAAAAAGACGTTGCGTACAACTGCTTCTTGTATGACATCTTTACAACTTTTATGTGTCTCTTAATGACTTATGACGTTATAACGTTCTGCGCATCCTGAGGTCAAATGTGAAAAACATACCGTGAACATACGCATTAGCACGTTTTGAAATTACAGCTAAATAATTATGTTAAACCACTGTAAAGGGATGTAATAATAATATTTGGAATTTTTGGTGCCAAAGTAGATGCCTGCTGGTCCTGTTTTGCAAAGTGCCCAGGAGCATTTATGAGGAAAAACTGACCCCTGTTGATTTTATATGTTTTTTTTTCATTCATTTGTTTTTGTGTGTGTGTAAAAATGAAATTATTATTAACATTTAAGTAGCCCTCAGACTAAAAAAGTGTAGCCTTTAACGTTTTTCACAGTGTGGGCAATACTAAGTACCCCCCAAGATAATTTATACAGACAGAACTAACAGAAACATTCATTCCCTGTAGTACTTTATTAGTCTCCCACAACATCTCACGCCATTCGTATTTAGAACACAGCTTCAGGTCATCATTTTTTTTATTTTTTATTATTTAACCATTCTCTTAATGCATGGCCCAACTTTCAACAAAGCTTTAGCTTTGTTTGAAAACTGTTCTTGCTCCATCTGTCAGACTTTCCAGATTATTGTGCAGCAACAACTGCTTCTCTAAGGCCTCTGCTAATGTCTTTCTCTCTTGGCATTGTGTTAAGGCAGAAATAGTAGCCTCCACACCTGTGGATGATTAATCATCTGCAGGCTCCATTTTGCTTATTAGTTCCTACAGAAGCTCTTTGGAAGATTTTTTTTCTTCATTTTTGTTAAATAAATAATGGCACTGTGAAAAAAACATCATATGTTGTTTGCTTGAGTTTCTATTTGTGTGAAAATGAGATTATTTTTTTTTAAAACACATATTTTTGGTGGAAAAAAAAGGATGGAAAAAAAATTAAAAAGATGCTAACCGCCTTTGCACATGACTGTCTAATCTAATCAGCGTTTGAGTTGTTCAGTTGGCTCTAATTCTAAAACTCTCAACTACTAATGAGTACTTCATGCAGCCCTTCTCCGCCAAAAACAAAGAAATTGACCAAACCAAAAAAAAACACATGAAATATTCCTCTCATGAATATTAAATCCGAAAAAAACAAAACAAAACAAATAAACAAAAAAAAAGCAAAAAAAAAAAAAGCAGGGGATTAATTTCTACCTAAATGTTGTGCAATTATGTTTTATGGAGCAAATATAAGGACATCCAGAAGCAATTAGTAGGAGGAACCACCTTGATAAGCTGATGCTGATGATTGCCTGTGTATTCCATGGAGAGTCCGTTAAGCCTCCTTACACAATTTTCAGAAGATAAGTGCTGAAGGATGAAATAAAACAGCAAATGAAATGTACATACTGAACCAGAGGGAATATGTGAAGCAGGAGTAGTTTCTGCAGCTGTTATTGGCAATCCCTGTGGTGAGTGTGAGCAGTGTGAGACAGATACAACATCAGTCTTGACTGATATCTAAAAATGCTATTTGATGTTACAGTTTTTTCCACGTTTGTTCTCGTGCAGGTATGTCAAAATGCAAAGAAGCTGCAGAGAAGATGTGGCACAAAACCAGGAGTCAAATGATGCTAATGGGCTCTTGCTTTCTCAGACTCTTTGATGTCAGGCGTTTCTTGGATCCATGTATATTTTAGCGCATCTCTGATTCACAGATTCGGCAGACTGCAACAACCGGAGAACTGCTGGTGAAGGAAAAACAGCAAATATTTGAGAATAAGGCGCGTCCGACAAATTTGGCTGGAAAAAAGCTGATTGTTGTGACGGTTCCACTTCCCTTAAATGTGAAATATTATTTTCTTTGTCACGAGGGAGAGTTTCCTCATGCCAATTATTTTTGGACTGTTGGCTGAATAAAATGAGCCATTTCAAGACTTAATTTCATAATCTGAGACACTAAGGTTTTGTTTTTTTTCCCTCCATACTTTCTAAGATGTTCTTTTTCTTCTCTAAAAAGCTGTAATGGAAGAAATAAGTAATTAAAAGATGAGCCTGTTCAGACATCAAAATTGTTTTCCTCTTCAACAAAGAATTAGTCTGGTTTGTTTGGATTCAACCAACGAAGCATGTGATGTAAGCAGAGTGATGAAAAGACGGATATCAGAGCGGTGGAGAGGATCTTGGTCTGGTCTGATCAGTGGATCTGTGCTGCCCACTAACGTTACTGGACTGGGTCAGTGTAACGCTGCATTCACGTGCGGCGCCTATGTCCGTCTCCTTTTGCTGATGCTCTAACCCTAACCCTGCATGCATCACGACAGGTCCGAGCCAGCTGGCAAGAGTTGAGCTGAGCTCAACTGACGAAAGCATCTAGGCGTACGTCAGCCAATCAGGTTGCAGCTAGGCTGATAGTTCTAACCCATGAAATCGTAGGAGGCGGCTATCTATAGCGGCTAATGTCCTTTAAAGGCTCAGGCTACACAAAGTCGTCCAAAAAAGTGATCGTGCATGGAGCCAACTCCAAAAGTGCAGATATCCACATGAAGCCAATGAAACCGTGTAAAAATCAGTACATACTTCAACCCATAGATGGCGCACCACTGAAAACAGAGCACACCTTGCAATACAGAAAAATGGAGTAAAAAATATAGTAATGGCGTTGTTTGGGGTCGCACAGATACAAGTTTCAGAAATAAAGCTTGGGAGAAGTGAGGGAGTGGATGAGTCTGGTCTGATTAGGTTTGTGTGGTTATGGACAGCAGTGATGTGTGGCGGGCAAACGAGCTGACCCCAGCCGGCGTTTTTTTAAATCCATTCTAATGACTGGATGTAGCGGCGGCTAACAGTAAGTGAGAGACAACTGGGTCTCCTTTCATTCAGCTCACTGGTTACTTTCCATAGAACACACTTACTAGCAGTTAGCTGGTCAACACAACAAATAGCCCTCTTACTGGATATTTAAGCAACAGTTGGGTGTTTTTCTGGTCATTTTTTGGTCTGTGTGTGTGTGTGTGTGTGTCTGTGTGTGTGTGTGTGTGTAATCACATTTTAACATCAAACATTTTACTGGCTTTTTGGTAGCTGTCTGGCATAGAACAACAAAAGAGCAGTCAGGTGGTGGAGAGAGAAGGGAGATCAACAGAAGGTGCAGAACAGAGAAGAACTGCAATTGTTTGACTCGTGTTTATTTATTATTACGTCTCATCACATTGGGATTAGATGTTAGATCAAACATTAGACATACACCACACTGTTAAATGTGGAAGCATCTGGGAATTAAATAAATAATTTGGGCATCTAATGTCGTCTGTTGTCTACTATAATAACAACTTTTATGTACCAAATTGAAAAAAGTCCTCGACTCATCTTTAAATTTACATCCGGTCCAGCCGGGCTAAGCTCAGGCTGTCGTTAAATTCTAGAAACTCCGCTGGATATTAATACAAAGGCATTTTCGGCGGCCATGGACAAAAGACAGTAGAAATAAATCAAAAGGTGTTCTGCTTCTTTTAGTCTCCATGTGAAAATTGAATGTCACCATGATAGCTCAGATGTAAGTCAGTAGTCTCAGAAACCAAACTATTCTTCATGAAAAACGACAATCCAGTTATGTAAGCGCATAAAAACAACAATATTTCTTACTGGATCCAAAATATAGTTGGGTCCAGGGTTAACAGGAGGACTGAGCATGGAAAAGTCCAACTCCACAGGCGAACTGCTGCCGACAGACGGTGAACGGAATGCCCAGGCGGTGCTAATGCTACTGGGAAAGGCCACTGCTTGGAAGAACAGGAGGAAATGGTGATAACTGTCAATCATAATATTAGTTCACCTGACGAAACAAGTCATAAAATGTACGTACGAAAAATTCTGTGGGTTTTTCTTGTCAATTTCCTAAATTGGGAAAATGAGACAAAAAAATTTCAAAGGGACACTTAACCTGCGGTGCAGTGTTTAAAATCTGTTAAACGTCACACATTTGGTTTTGTTTGTGTTTTAAACAAAATAGAGATTGACGAAAGCACATTGGACGTTAAAGAAACCGGCCTGCAGTGAAGACAATGCAGTGGTCGGGTGAATTGGTTGAATATAGAACAGTGTCATCAGCGTAAAGATGGCTGTGACAATCACCTTCAGCAAGTGCAAAGTGATAAATATTCAACTCAGTTGGACCAAGAATGGATCCTTGAGGAACACCAGAGGCATCTGAGAGAAGACCACCCTCATTGAGCGTACACGGCTTGTGAACCCAGCAAGGCTGCGCCAACCAAGATCTGCGATTGCGATCTGGCCATCTTTGTCTATCCTCACTCAAATTTCCTTAAATTGCTGTCACACATATGAGGATTATGGGATGTTTGGTTGTTTTGCAGTTCTTTAATCCTAAACACGCAAATGTTCATGTTTAGTTACACAACAACATGATACCCAGAATGACAACCACATGTCCACCTAATGGACGGAAGTCTGGATATCTAAATATTAGAGACTTGGGTGGAGGTACACCGTCTACTGGTTGCTAGTACATCGCAGAGACATACAACAAATATATTAAACAAACATAAAATTAGTCAAATTGCAAAAGTAGTGTGTAAAAAACTAAGCACTCCAAAAGCTTGAAGAACCACCGCCAGCAGCAATGACTTAAAAGCCACCAATTATGATTATTACGTCCTTAAAGGTTGGTATTGGCACGCCCCCTGCGTCCTTTACGAAGACATATTATCTAAATACCTTTCAAGGCTTTGAGCTTGCACATAGTTATAGTCATGAAAGTCTTTTTACTTCAGGCAAAAATCCTGAACAAAGACAAGCTGAGAAAGCGCCTTCCAAATATATTAAGCACGGAGGGTAATCCATCCAGTCCAGCGACCGACCACACCAGAGTTCACAAAAATCAGATAATTGAAAAACCACACTCTCACCTCTTTTCTTTGTTGTTTTTTTTCTTTCAACCCCTGCCAAGTGTAACTGCAAGCCAGCAAATAAAAATCTCAGACAGCGATTAATTTTTTATTTGCCCAATATTGACTCTTATTCCATTGTTTTTTTCTTTTTTTTTGCCCTCATTAGACCTAGCTGGCTTGGCACAGTAATTGGTCAATAGGGGTGATAGATGACCGCCATGCATGAGCTCCTGAAATCTTTGTCCCCCCAGAGACCGGGAATAGCTCCATCTGCAACTTTCTTTTTCAACCTCAGGTGGCATGAGTGAGATCGCTGCTGGAATTTTTCCAACGCTACCTCCAGGACCAAGAGGATTTACATTATGTTTTATAATGTCTGCAGTTGGCTCCACGAGCACTGTCACATATTGCTTCATGTTTTTACAATATGTCAGCCAGTTTCTTAATTCTCCTCCGCCACCATGGGCCAACGGCACTAACCCACATAATAATAAAAAAATGTTGTTGAATACACAAAAGAAATCAAGAAGAAAGCCTGGAAAAGCACCCCCCCACCCCACCTCCCCACCACCGCCACCCACCCCCCCAAACACACCTGAGTCCAAGAGTAATAATAACAAGCTGCTAGAAATAGATCGTGTAGGAGAAGAATTTTTGCCGCAAATCATAAGAAGAACCCAAGATGAAAACAAGCTACTTCATATTCGGATGCATAATAAGTTCCTGCAGTCAAATATTCGAACGTATCCATGGTGACGAGGCATATCCCGGAGATGGCGGGAGACTAGCCACATGCAAACACACACACCTTACAGACACACACACCTCAGACGACGGCACAAACAAGTACTTACTGTTCTGTTGGATCTATAAATTCCTCCCACTCAGCTGCCTCCATGTTCCTCTCTGCCATCCATCATGCACCCCCCCTCCCCCGATTCGTGCCTCACCTTTTGTCCTCCAACATGAACCCAAGAGAAAATGTTCGTATGAATTTGGGTTTGGGAGCAAAACTTGTCATAGTTAGAAAGGTGATTTCATTCACGAATAACTTTTTTCAGTTTGGGATGAAAACGGGCCGACGACCAAACTGTGGCAGTGATTTGACACTTTCATCAACTGTTGAAAATATTCACCAAAACACAAAACTCCAACATTTTTGAACAAAAAAGTGTGTAAAAAATGAGTGCTACATTATCACAAATCTGTTCAAGCAGACTTCCAATTCATGCAAATTACTGTCAATAGTCGTAAAGGGAGAAGAGTTTATGGCTTCTGCTTCAGAACTGGATAGGTACTTAGATTTTTATGACAAAATAGAAAAATTAGAAGCAGTTAGAGGTAATGAAGCTCCTGCTTTCTTAACATTAGAGATTGTTATGCAGGGTTCACACGGTATAAAAAGAATTCACACGGTGGGAAAAAATCGTCCGTTGTAGCTCAAAAACGGTGGTGGTAGATCTCACAATGAGACGCTGCCTCTGCCATCTCTGTCAGCCAATACTTTCACGTCGTTCAATGCGATTTGAATTGATCTTATTCTTAACTCTATAAGAGTCGTACTGTGTGAACCCAGCATTAGTGCTGGTGTGGATTCTTGTGGTTACAGTTAAGTGTTTAAGAAGATGACAACTGGACCTGTTTTCTTGGTTCTTTTAAGATTTTTAATCTCATATTCAAAAGACTTTCTCAGCTCTGACCAAGTTGTGGGAAGTTCAGTCTCTGTCAGCTCTTGACAAATAACGTAATGAGACAAGAGTTCAATGATTCAAATGCGATTTAACGGGCTAACTGTGAAAATCAGACGCCCCATCAGTCAGACGAAGCCTTTCATCTGAGTGGTGAAACGCCTTCAAAAACCATGAAAAGAGGCTCAGTCGCTTGCAGTTACAAGCAGATATTTGCATTGAGACGTAAACTCAAAGCAAAGCGACTGGCCCAGGTCAGAGTCCCATGCCCAACTCAAACCGTCCAGAACAGGAGCCCCCGAGGTGGACAAAAGAGCGGGTCAAACCCACGAAAGACTCGGACCATTCGTCTTCTTAATGGCTCTGTCAAATTTCATAATAGATTTTAATTCAGCGATGTGCCACGCAAGGGGAATTTAAGACCTTTATGACTGAGTAGAAGAGGATATGGCAAACGTTTGAAGGAAGTTTCCGAGTCCGGGGTGATCCATATTCAATTTTTTTATTACAAAGAGAAGAAAAAAAAAGAAGAGCTTTCACACATGAGAAGTAATAATGGCCGTTTACAATATTCAGTTTATTTTAGCCTCAGAGAAATAAAAACGGCATTAAGTGTCTCCTCTGAATCATTTAACTGGATACTGCTAAATTTGTTCTTCAGTCTATAATCGGCCCCCAGAGCGCATCTGTGTTTAGTTTTCCTGATTTAAAAGGCTTTTCTGGTTGAAAACAAAAGACAAATGTTGCTTCTTTTTTTTTTTTTTTTAATTTTGTGACCATGTAAACCTGATAGTAAACCTCTGCAAGTCCTCAAGAACCACAGAAATAGATTTAAAGTTATGTTGCTTCACAGAGCCAACTGACAGTTTTCCTGTACCTCCAAAAAAAAGAAAAACTGAGCTTTGTAATGTGATTGAACTGTTTTTTTTCTCTAAACTTTGTGTTTTTGACTAGATCATAGATACTGACTTACACCAACAACGTCAATAATAAAGAACAGTTGAAAGTTAGTTTGAAATAAAGACAATAAAATAATCTTTGCTAATCGGGGTCTCAATTCGGCAGATCTATCAATCATTTCTAGGCTGTTTTTTTATAAAATGGCATGATATGAGTTTTAAACTTGGATTCAAATTCCTCCCGAGGACTAAAGCCCTTTCTGGGCGCAAATGAAAGATGGACAATCGTCATCCATTGTAGCTCAAAAACGGTGGTGGTAGATGTCACAATGAGACAGCAGCAATGATGAAAGATTGGACTCTCTTGCGACCAAAGATGGCTGACAGATACAAGCAGCGCAAGAAATTTGAGCATGACGGCCTGATGCTGCCAACCAACTAGCTACAAAGCTACTTTTATCAACAAACACTTGAAAAGTTTCACCCACAAAAGGAGCAAGGACTCTGCCCAGATTTACTAATTCTATGCATTACAATAAATTGGACAGAAATGGACAGTATTTAAGTGGACAGCATTGACCTGTTTTCTTTAAGTGATTTAAAGTATCTCCAGATGACTTTTGTTGTGAATTGGCAGTGAAGTGAAATTGTCTTATAATTGCAAGATCATATTGAGTGTAGTAATTTTAAAAGGGATACACCAAATATTTTATAACCTAAAATATTTTGATAATTATTGTTTTTGCCATCCAACCCTCAGTTAAAGGGGTAAACACTTTCTCATCTCTGTGCATCCAATAACCAAGTCTAGCAAAGTCACCCTACGTGATATTAGCATTCAGTGACAAAATAAACATGGGATGCAACAGTCTCACATACAAGGAACTACTGTATATTCTCATTTAAGTTTAAATGAGTTTAAACGTCCCCGGTTACAATTTCTTTAACGCTGGAGTTTTCATAGTTTGGGTTCTCCTGAAAAAAAAGGTCTAAATCTGAAAAAGAGTTTAGAAATAAAGGAGAACGCTGGCCAAAGTTGACTGCATGTCCATCACAGAACAGGATTGTGTCACTTCCTTCTGAGTGAATATTTCATGACTTCTCTCCCAAAAGTCAGACTTTTGACTGTTTTCAGTTGAATACACCGACTTGGCTGCCTGCTTGCTCTCCACACTTGGGCTGTCTGAGTTGCTGACTCACCTCTCCCATCAGGCTCTGCACCAGAAAGCCAGCCAGCCGGTCAGCCAGCCAGCCGGCCAGCCAGCCAGCTCTGTTGACAAATTGATATCTGATATGTGCTGCAATTGGTGCGGGAGCAGACTCTTCCAGTGCCTTCGTCTGTCTGCTGTAAATTCCAAGCAGCTGAGGGATTAGCGACGGGTTTTCTGAGGCTGAACGTGTATTGTTCAAAGACAGTTGGAGACACCTTTTACACCATATCAGACTGAAGTGTGAGGAGTGGGGACTAAGTATTGATATATTACTGGCGAAGGGAAAGGGTGTCAGATGTGTTTGCTGAAAAATATGTTGGTGAAATGTCTGCTGTAACTTTTATGCAAGACTGCAGCAGTGTGTGTGTCCACATTCAGCCAGCTGGGCAGTGGAATGCAGTGGATGTAGTAACGCTGCTATTCTGGGTGCTTTCTCCCAGCATGCGTGTCATCAGCATAGCACGAGAGGTTCAGCTATTTCAAGGGGGACCCAGATTCTGGGCATTAGTACAGTATTGTGAGTATGTGTGTGGATTGTTTCCATCTATGTTGGATGAGTAAGGGGAAAGGTCAACGATTCACATAAAACCAAAAAGAGAACACTGCAAAAAGAATATTTGAAATACCTTTCATCTGTTATCCAGTCTTACTATGGAAGCCCGAGATAAAAATACCACAACCGATCTATCACCTGATTCTCAATACGAGTCGCCAACACGTCTGACGAAAGGTGTCAAAATTAGGGCTGAACTGAATACCGTTTTATGGGCTTAAGGCTAGCTTCAAAGAGGTGGGACAAAGCTGTAAAAGCCAACCGCAAAGCCAACGACTGTCAGTCAAGCACATCAAATGGCCTCCAGGCATCTGATTGGTCATCTTTATTGCTTAATATAAAGTTATCAGATGTGGTACAAAAAGCTTCACGCTGTACAGATGTCATGGAAGTAAAATGTAACCACAGATGTAAAAAAATATATATTTTGAACCAGGCTGTAGGGCAGCATGGTGGCTTGGTGGCCTCACAGCAAGAAGGTTCCTGGTTCCAGCCTCCACAGGGGCCTTTCTGTGTGGAGTTTGCATGTTCTCCCCGTGC
>JBAMYA010000012.1:3926291-3940193 GCA_037176975.1 Arrhamphus sclerolepis | reverse complement strand
GAGAGAGCTGGGATAGGCTCCAGCAGACCCCCGTGACCCTGCACAGGAAGTAGCAGGTATAGATAATGGATGGATGGCACCAAACTGTAAATACATTAACTTCTGCTGCACAACCAGCACTTTTAACTGTGGGAGTTTAATGGGGGATTTGCTGTTTTGGGCCCAGCACCTAGTGGTCAGTCGTGGAACTGCAACGAAAAGTGCTTCCTGGATGACCTTCAACCTGGAAGTGGGATGGACCCAGTCATCCAGGTCATGGTAACTATCAAAGGTCTGAATCTGAATCAAGGACATTGGTGAGATAGTTGCCGTTTGGTAATTCATTCAGTTTGCTGAAATCTATTGTGCCTAATGTTTGTTCTGTCTGACCCAAACTTGGTCCATATCTGTGTATCTGACTACATTCGGCCACATACCAGCTAGATATGGTCCAAGTCTCTATTGGCTCCTTTGAGCCTCGCATGGCCCTCATGGCACTTGCAGTATCATTTGTCTACACCGGCCTATGAAATGCAGGACACATTTGGTTCATACAGCACATGCCAAAACCCAAGTTTGGCCCAGTTCATGAACTTTGGGACAAGCCCGGCCCACATAGCACTTGCCAGTGTCATCAGTGCCAAAAGTAGCCCAGATAAGACCCAGGAGATGTCTCAACACAACTTAGAAATGTGACATCAGAAGATGCATAAAAACCTAAGCAAGTTGATGATTTTAAAAGGGCTGGTCAGTCACGTATCTACAAAAATAACCACAACGATAAGGACACCAGCATTTCCATTGCTAAACGATAATGTTCTGTGAAGTACACACTGCTCCCTTCAGCTGCATCCAGACACCAAAATGAGCTTTGATAATGAAACAGAACAAGAAACTCTACAACGCTGTGAGAAGTTGGGAAAATCTGCTGGTGTATTACAAGAGCTGTGGTCTCTTCAGGATAAATTTTATTCACACAATTTCTATTTAATGATATGCAGCAATCACTCCATCTGTACAAATAAAGAGCAGGAACGAGCAAATTGACAGATGGCATTAGTACCAAGGACCACTTGGCAATGTATCTCATGTAAATCTTTGCTTTTTAGGTGTTTTTTTTATTTTTTCTCTTTTTGAATATTTTGATTTTTAATGGAGGAACTTGCTTCAACAGCTGTCCTTTTAAGCATAACTTCTTTTTTTTTTTTTTTACTCCTTGGAAACGGGGGGGGGTAAAAGGACAGAAAATGACATTTTGCAGCATGCAGTTCAGGGTGATCTTTGTAGTGCATCACCCTCCTAGCATCTTCTAAAAATATCAGCAGTCCTGTTGTCACACGGAGCATCACCCTGGAAACCACCTCAAACATTCCCGTAAAGACATTCATGGCACTCCCAGCCTCATGCTGGTCTGTAACCCACACTGCCCTATTTTCTACCGCAATCTTTCCCATCACCAGCCAGTGCCTTCCCACACTGGTCCCATCTGTCAGATTGAAATCTGATAGAGTCCTGAGTGGCATGTCATCTCATCTCGGAGAGTCTCCAGAGTCGACCCAGACTCTCTTCTGTCAGTCCAATTTTGTTGGGAAATTAAACTGCAATAATAAACCGGCGTGAAATCTGACTTCCAAATTCGCCGCATTTCAGCAACATCACAAGACCCCTCGAACATTTAAGCCAACTCAAGTCCCTCTGAGAGTATGACGTAAGGTTTGAGAGAAGAATAACTACAGATCCACTTCCATCTACCAAACCAGCAGGTTACTGCTGAATTTCAAAGGTTTGTTCTTTAAGAAATCAAGATAAAGCCCCGGCAGAAATACCACGTGCAAGACTTTATTCTCCATGACACAGGAGCAGGCGAGGCATCGACCGCCAAGTTCACGCCAACATGTGTCGAACATTTAGTAGACCTTGACCGGGGACCGTGTCCGCGACAAGCAATTCCATTACTCACAGTCGAGGTGAAGGGTCAGCATGCGATCGATACGCCGAGGATAGAGATAGACGGAAAGAGTCGGATGAAAAGAGCTCACCGTGCTCTGTGGTGGTGACCCTTCGGCAAAGAGAGAGAACGAAATTAAACAAACCTTGAATGCAGAGAGCTGGTGGGAGAGAACCTCGTACAAAAGGCGTTTTAGTCCAGGAGGTGGACTTGTTTTCAAAATCACAGAAAAACCCTCTGAACTCGAATGAAACACAAACAGATCAGCATTAAATGATGCAACATTAAATGATCGATTCATCTGCATTTGGTGATTTGTGACGGCGTCAGCACAGAGCGCTTTAACAGTACCAGGAAAAAAAAGAAAAATCACAGTTTACAACGTGGATGAGCTGGCTTCTCATTCTTTATGAGTAATTGTTACCAATGAGGAAAAGAGCAAGTATCAGCTGCCAAGAGTCAATATCTGTAATCAACAGAACAGACTGGAGTGACAATCAGCAAAAACAACAAACAAACAAACAAACTGGAGACACTTGGTAGCATCTCTTTTGGTGAGAAACCATCGTGGGATGTTAAATGTGAGCGTCTGATAGTCAAATCAGTCTCAAGATGCATTCAGGAAGGAAACGACAAGACACTGAAAGCACATTAGAACTTGCAGACGACAAAGTTTCTGCTAAACACATCACAGGCTCAGATTACTGGAATCAGAAACATTCATGAATAAAATCAAGAAAAACACGTCTTTATTAGAGTTGCTCGTTTCTTCCCGTCTCTCTGTTGTATCTGGAGCTGTTGTTGCTAGGCTACAGTGCTGTGCAGAGGGCACGATGTTTACGTTATTTCATAGTGCGTTCCTATTGGTCGGTTAGTTGACAGAGATCGTGTGGGCAGCAACAGGCCGTCACAAATGTCTAAATCTGCTTGATATGTGCCGCAGCCCGTCTTTGATGGCTCCATCTCTCAATGGTTAAAATCGTACAATGTGAATCCATCGTAAAGTTTGTACACCCCTGTGGTGAAACAGCCTCCAAGATGACAAAACAGTGATACTTTTCTGCATTTCTAGACTTTGTATTTTAGTTTGTCTGTTCGGATCATGGCAGTAATCAGACAGTCCGGGCTTTTTTTTACAAAAAAAATACGTAGAAGCACTTTGCGAGCCATTTCATGGAGACTTTGAGACAGGTTTTTAAATCCCTCTTGTTTAAAAAAATGATATTTCTTTAAAAACAAACAAAAGCAATTCATCTTTTTATTCTTTTGACGATGTGCCAACATGAAGGAGTGCTCACAAAAAGTAGCTGCAGTAATACTTTACAAGAGGAAAAAAAAGGATTTAGAAGAGAAAACAAACATATTGGTGTATTTTTTCCTTTTTGTTTTGGATCAGTGGGGCTTGCATGTGAAACCGATCCGCACACGTTCATGCGTGAAAGGACAAGTGTTCTGACACCATGTTTCCACACTGCACTTCTGCAGCATTTTACTCCGGCAATTCTTCAGCGCTCATCTGATGAAGTGTCACGCTGGCCGTGTCCGCTTCCCCCGGAAATAATCATCGTAATGTATTTACACATTTGCAGAGAACAATTATCATAAATTACAACTTTGGCAAAGATATGCCTGGGTGCTCCCTGGTTACAGCTAATACATTCTCTGGATTCTGTGGGTCGTGATGGAATATGAACAACAAGGTTTCCTTTCTTTTTCTTTTTTTCCTCCTCGTTTCAACGAAGGATGCCTCCGTCTTTTAATGAAGTGCTGGCCGTTGTGAATGAGGACTCAATGAGGCGTGGAATGGGGCCTCACAATCTTTTCCTTGGCTCTTCCCCCCCCCACACCCCCCTTCTTCCCTCTCATTTCTGTGCATTTTCAACCTTTCGTAGCCCTCATTTTTTAGGCAATTAGAAGAAGGGTCATTAGTGTCTGTTAGGACACTAACATGCACCTTTTCCACTTTGGTTTTGAGCACAAACAAACAGAGAACAATTATACAAATTCCGACAAAGTCAAAGGAAAAGAGAATCTCTTTAGATTCTCTGACCAGTTTGGCTTCTCAGTCCTCATAAAACCACAAATTATTCCCAAGTACAGAGACAGGAGAGTCTATCATATATCACCATTTTCAGCAGTGCAGGCTACTGGAGGATCGTTAATGGTCATTATGAACCTCATGCTTTACTTGCTGTATGCAAATGTGTGTTGAGGACTTTGCACGTAGTCATTTCTACACTTTAGACTTTTCAAACCAACACTTCTGGGTTACAGCCATTATTATTGTTATTAATAAAACTTCTGATTAGAAGAGATAATGAATTTAGAAAACGTGTCTGGATTAAAGGTGGAGTAGGTGATTGTTTTCCTAAAGTGCTTTGAATTTAACTGGTGAAAACATTTGTTTCCATTCCAGTTATAAATGGTAAAAACACTGTAGTGAAAAAAACGTGTGTGACAACGTGTGTGTAGTAATTATGTGCGCTGATCTCATGCGTGACCAGTGTTATAAGAACGCAGGCAGAGGAACTTCCATTAGCTCTCAGTAACATTGAGTGGGAACCATCCCAGTGCCGGGTTGAAGCTTATCCAGGAAGTAAATTTGGTTGCAGTTCCTCCACTGACCACTAGGTGCTGTCTCCAAAACAGAGCAAATTCCCATTGACCTCCAAGTTAAAAGTGAAAACGCTGCAACAGAATTAAACATATTGACAGTCTGGTTCCATCTGTGGTTACATATTACATCGACGACAACTGTATGGAGGTGCAATACTAGCGGGTTTCAGGTGGTTTTTCAGGGACCGGATTGATGACACGTCCATTACTACAAACCTGCAAAAGAGACCTTCAGGAATCTCAGCTGCTGATTGGGTACGCTGCAGGCAGGGGATGACATCATCAACCTGCTGTCGGCTTCACTTACTATTCGTCTTTTGTCATTCAGGACCACCATGATGCAAATTTATATAATAATTATACAAACCCCAAACAGAAACATTACAATCATCTTTTGTTAACCCAAGATTTTTCGCGTCATTTTAGATTTTTGTTTTGTTTTGGCCAATATCATCCTTCTTTTTTTTTTCTTTTTTTGGGGCGGTTGACAAAGAGCAAAAGCGGTTCACTACCGCCACCATGTGGTTTGGAATGGTAGTTTACATGCCAACAGCCCGGTCACCGTAAGTAGAGACACGATGGCTGAGGGAGGGAATCAGTCCTGTTTGAGGTTCCTGTCTGACAGAACCTCGCGAATGGAAATGCACCTAGAGCTGACCAATCAGATACGCTTTGACGTGCTTTGTCATTTGACGTGGTGCTTCTCAGTTCAAGGAGAAATGAGCCTCAAAGGTTCTCTGTACAAATCTATGGGTCATGTAAATGGATAGTTCATCCACTACTTTACCATCAGTGGTTGCTCCTAACTACCTTACATAGCAACAGTATGGAAGTCGTTACTAACAGACAATACGTGGTGTTGTTTTATGTATTTTTTTTTTGTCATAAAGAAGCCTCGCAAAGGCACGCACTACAGAAGACAGTGTTTGTTCAAATGTCTTAAGTTGAAGCTGTCAATCCTGAACTGATCATGTTGAATGAAGGTGCAAGTGTGCTTGCATGAACTGATCCAAATAGCAGGATAAAACTCTGCATTGTTACGCTCCCCACGCTGAAGATCACTGCCTCGTTTCTCAAACAGAAAAGCAAGTGTTGGCAAGAGTAGCGGAGAGTTGCCCTCATGTTCACCCGCTGTTGTATTTCAGACAAAAGAGCAATTGAAATATATGCTAATCCCCAGCTCGTTGTGCTGCGCTATCCCACAGTGCAGAGCAGCATAATATTTCCATAGCGTTGCAGACATTTTTGAGGGATTAGGGAGGGGTTAGGATGTGGTCGGGGATCCCCAGGCAGCTCCGAACACACACACACTCCACATCAGCTGATACTGGGCACAGTGGAGGGCATGTGTTTAACCGTGATCGATGCACCGTCAGTAATGTAGAAGACAGTGGGAATCCAGATTAGTGAAAATGACCCATGGGAGCGCAATGAGAGATGGGCTGGGGAGATGGAGAGGGCAGGAGCCTTCAGGAGACAAGGAGCCGGGCAAAACCTGCTCTCTGTGAATGTCTGATAAGTCGTTTTCTCACTGCGACACGTTTCCCTTTGATGCCCAGTCTGTTGTTGGACCAGCTCGGAAATCCAAGATAGGCACGAGTTCCTTTTCAGCCCCCTGCTGACTTCTTCATAATCTGCGCCTCTTGTTTTGGAAAGAAGGCTTACTTTCGATGCGAGATACCAAAAAGCCTACTTTTTAAAGTCAAAGCAGAGAACTCTTGTGTACAACGCTGAAATCAATGTGAGCCAGTTGTACATCTGTAATGGAATTGATCTCAAATTCAGCAGTTATGCTGATATGTTGAAACATTTCAAGCCTAGGTGTCAATAACTGGTGGTGTTTCACTGCATGGCAACTGAACTGGGACTGAATTATAGAAAAATCCCCTGGGAATTTTCATTGTCGTAATGGGATTGATACTGATTGGGACTGTGGGAACAGAGAGATTTTCAATTCAGTTCAACTCAAAAATACTTTATTAATCCCCGAAGGGACATTCAGTAGCATGAATGTTTGGAGTGTGTTCATAATTAGAATGTGTGCCCAAGTCCCCCGGGAAAATATGCTAAAAATAAACATGAATTTTCCAGAATACAAGTAAAATGCTCAATTACTTTTCTTTACCCTCTGTCAAAGTCATCACAAATTGAACGTGATTGCTGACTAGCCTACGTTAACATACGAGTTGTGCTGATATTTTAACTGCAATCAGGGATGAAAAAGGATTTCCTGATGTTTCATTGAAGGAAAACCACCTGAACAAAGGACGATTAGCTGTCTGATAGAACTACGGCATTTCTGATGGCTTAAGTTCAGTTGGACCAACAACTTCACTGTCTTTTAGCTTCATGCAGCATCCAGTCTATTTCTGGATGTGCTTTATTGCTTAATATAGAGTTTGTGTTACATCACTACCCCTCTAAGCCACGCCCCTCTCAGTCCGACTGAGTGGCAAAACAAACCTCACTGAACATGAGGTAGCTGTAAACACAGCGAGACTGGAAAAATGTGGAATATGACATGAAATTAAGGACAATTAGACTCAACATTGACCATACGAGCTACCAAAGAACCAGAGGTCCACAAACTTTTACACGTGGCCAGAAATCACATATCCTGACATTTATATGGACCTGATTTCAACGCTGTTAAAATACACAATACGAAGCCTGAAAATTACCACTAAATTACTGACTACTGCTGTGAAATGTTACCTGGTATGTTTCTCTCATTCAAAGGAGCCGTTTGACACATTTTATAGATGTTAATTATGTTTTACACTGTTGTTTCTAAACTGAGGCTTGACGGTGCTTTTTGGATGTTAGCTTTGCAATATCTCCATTGTTTCATGTTTAAGGTTTTAAAGTGAGATATCAGCATATCTAGACTGACTTGACAGTTGTGTTTAAACTATTTAAATGCTTTTCAATAAAGAGTTTGAAAAATATCATGTTTATTTGTCAGTCTTGCTTTACGTACAGTGTTCATCCAAGCATTCCAGGATTCTATCAGCTTCTTTTCCTTTGCTTCTCTTGTCTTTAGCTTTCGGTAGCCTGTAAAAGGAGCACCGACTGCTTTTCAAACCTGTTTGTACAATCGCACATTAGCTCTTCACCACTTTTTTGATATCATTCTTCAGTTTAGATGGCATTTACGCCAACGCTGCCACTCAGTTCTGTCTTTCTGCCACTCAGTGGGCGTAACCACAGCAACTTCCGCTGCTGTGACATCACATGCATACCCTCCATAAATTTATCTGATGTGGTACAAAAAAATTAAATAAATAAATCAGCCCTTGTACAGTTATGGATGTAGAATGTAAGCACAATGAAAAAAAAAGAGATTTTTGTGCCAGGCTTTAAATATTTAATTCTGCTGTAAAGTTGGCACTTTTAACATGGAGGTCAATGGAGATTTGTTGTAAACCAATAGGAGCAAAACAGTTAAAGTGCTCAAAATTAATTGTTTTGCATCCTTAAAATAGAATTATATTTGAAAACTATTTAAATATTTGACCTGTTGAGTGTCATTCTTTGCTTTATTTTTTATTGATAAATAAATAATGCAAAAAATCCTTGAAGTATGTGAACCCTGACAGCCGTCTTTATAATGGTCTTTTCCATTTCAGACTCAATCATACAGATGATGACGACAAGCAGATTAAAGCTTGTTCAGGATACCAATTTGATGCAAATGATGAAATAATGAAGAATGTTTAGCCATTTGTTACATTCACTTTTGTCTGATGAAATAATCAATTCAGGAAAAGCAGGTGCCTGTTACCGCACAGCAGGTGTTAATTACGAAATGGCAGGTGTTTGTTGCTCATTGGCGGTCAGTGAGCGGTGTACGTGGCAATCTGCCACACGAGAGCAGATAATGAAGATGTGGGTGCGCTGAAATTGTAATAAATGCTGTCGACAACCACAAATGGGTGGCAGTTCAGGAACATTTCATCCTTGCAGGAAAAATGACCAATAAAAACAACTAGCAAGCAAGAAAATAGCAAATAATTTGAATTCCAGTACACAGTGTCTGGGAAGTAGACCGAAGAACGAAGCATACGCTAAATAAGCAAATATATCTCTTTAATTGAGCATACTGCAAAGTCCCTCATTAACAGTTTAGAGTGAAGCATGACGGCCAGATTTTACGGCTTTAAATCATTTGCATTCAGCTGAATAAGGACAATAGTCCATTAATGATAATTGTCATACAGTGGTGACCTTAAGAAAAGATAATAAGAACAAATCACATTCATGTAAACAGACATTGTTGGTGGTGTTTACAAGAGCAAAGATAATCAGGAGGTTTAACATAATGACCCTGGAATATATCCACCTGATGTGACAGCAGGTTTTCAGAGTATGAATGTGAACATAATTAGTTATAAAAAGGACCTAAGACCAGACACGAAACTACTTCAGTTGTTATTCAGAGCGCCAGCTAGCATACTGTAAATGTAGTTTTAGCATGCAGTCTGCTGTCTGGGTCAGAAACCAGCAATCTACACACTAAAGGACAGATGTTTTAAACTATATTCTAGCCCAGACCACATCATTGTCATGGTTACCGTTAATGGGCCAGCTATTGTTGATTTTCTTGGTCAGCTTTGGTCTCGTATTGCCTGCTAGTTCCCGTACTTGGTTGTAAAATGAAATTGGAAACATAAAATTTTGTCATAAAATCTCAAAATTCACAAAATTTGCTACTTTTATAATAAAACTGAGGCTTTTGTATGAAATCAAAAAATTTTCCCGTATAGTCAAAATTAAAAAAAAAATAATAAAATAAAATATTGCAACCTTTATCTTAAGAAATTGACACTTTTGTATTAAAATTACAATTTTTTTTTCTTGTGAAAAAATTTTTTATTCAAAGCATTTTCATTTTTATCGCAAATGTCACACCATCTTGACTTTTTAACTTAAAATGTCAACATTTAGATTAGATATAAAATTAGATTGGTAAAATTGAAATTTTCTTTCTATAACTTCAACTTTATGTCCTCAAATCACAAATTTCTCTTCATTTAAAAAATACATTTTTACAAAAATCCCAAATTTTGACAGGAATTAGCAACCTCTTGCTGCAAAATCTTTCAGTAAATCATGACTTTTGACATAAACCAGTTGCCGTCCACCTCAGTTATTCCAGATTTTGGTACCGAATCAAATGAGAAGTTGCACTGAAATTTTGTCGCTATCGTCATGTAATTGCCTTTGCAATCATATAAAATGAAGTGTCTGGTTGGATCATGTGCGCAGGCCTCGAGTTTGACACAATCTATAGGAACAAAAACTGTTAAATATACTGCTAATTGTCACAAAGAGCTAGCACATTTTGAACAACAAGCACGCTTTTAACAATCAAACTTCATTCAGTAATTTTGACTGTGTGGTGAAACTGGACAGTCTGATTTAGTTTTCTTGTTAATGGGAGTTTCTTCTTCTTAATCGGCTCATAGAAAATAAAATATCAGATGATGAATGACTTGTCCACATGCAGTAAAAGCTAAAGACAAATGCTTCTGTTGTCAAGCCATTCAGGGAATTGAAATGGCGTTTAATCATCAAGGAAATAATTGATTGTATAGCTTGGTGTTTGGAAGCCTTGATGGTGTAAAAGCAGAGCGATCACAGCAGTTTGTGCTCCGACACAACAGCATGCCATTCTCTCCCGCCCATATGTTGCTGTGCTTACTCCCTCCTGTTCCATCCATCTAATAATGGTAGGAGGATGAGGGGAAATGCCTCAGTGTCGATGGCCCAACCACTGAGATTCCATTATTACAACCATAAATCCTTCCAATGCCCCCCGCCTCTCTCTCATCCCCTTCTTCTTCCCCCTGCTTTCACCATTCCCCTCTTTCAGACATCAGCATTTATTTGGGTGCAAAAAGGAAAAGTTGAAACGCACTCGCTTCAACAGTTTCCTGAAAAACAACCGTCAGTCACAATGTCAGTGGCCACAGCTTCACTCTCTTGAGGTCGCTTTCACCACCGTCATTAAGGAGCCTGAGTGGATACTTTACTTTGAGTGTTAGCAGATACATATTGTACCTGCACTTGAGGGTTTGGCTTCGCCAAAGATATTCTCTTGAGGCTGATTTATGTTTTTTTGTCAAACCGACGGCGTAGTTACAGTGTAGGTCTGAACCCTACAGTGTAGCCTGACGTACACCTCTCTCCAGTTGACCTATCGCTAAGCCCTGCCTCCCTTGGTTAGTGTTGCTAGGTCCGACACGCCAACCGGATCTAGCATGGTGATGTCACTGTCTCTCGCTGCGCTCCCCAGGAGAAATACTGTCAGACAAATGAAGAAAAAATGCTACAATTATACTGAAGTCAACAGGGATTTTTTCTGATGCTGGGGGACTTCCTGTTCAACGTTGCGCTGTGATTGGCCAGTCTGCATTTCAGGGGCCTGGCTTAGCGATAGGACAATTGTAACTATGCATCACGACAACGCTGACCGCAAATGTTCAACATTTATCAGCTCCAACTCATGAAAAATATACTTTATTTGCTCTGTTGCTATGTCTGAGCTACATACAAGAAGGACAGAAAATAAATATTAGCACTGCTAGCTACAGCGATGCAGCAGCATAAACCCACACTGCCGCCTAGTGGTTGTAGGTGGAATTACAGAGTGATGCAAACAATATTGACGCATGAGGGATGGGGCTTCCAGGAGTCAGGAATGAGATGCTGGTATGATGGGAAGCATTTTTCACAAGTTCAGGAAGAATGAAGCAGGATTGAAGTTTCAGGTTGATGTGGAATCTGCAGGCTTGTTGGACTGTCCTTCAGAGATGGGGTGAGAAGTTCAGTGATCCGAGAACGGTTTGGTGTAGATCTGCTGCTCCTCCACAGCAGAAGAACAGCTGGTTGAGGTGGTTCAGGCATCTGGTTAGCATTCCTCCAGGACATCTCCATGAGTTGTTACAGGCATGTCAGGAGAAGTTCTGGGAACGCCTTGGTGTCCTCCCCAATAAGCTGGAGGAGGTGGCTGGAGAGAGGGAGGTCTAGGCCTCCCTGCTTAGGCACTTGCCCCTATGACCTGAACCCAGATAAGTAGAAGTTAATGTATGGGTGGATGGACGCACATGATGCCTATATTGTCCTCTGGTCTCTTGGGGGAGGAGATGCACCCTTCAGCAGCTTCAGATTTATAAGCTCATTCCAACTCCTGCAGATGAGAGGCTCAACTCGTAATGTTTGACCTAATGGGACACAGACGGGGTCGGGTTGACGGAGAAAGAGAAAACCCTCTGTGAACCAGATTCAGCAAAGGTTCGGTGAGGCAAAAACACCCAGCTGGTGTTTGTTGAGTGGCATTAAGTTCAATAACATAATTAATTAGGTGTGAAAGGAAAACAAGATGAGGAAGTTAGAATGACGGACAGGAAAACAGCATCACAGTCCATCATGTGTGCTTATCATGCGGGGGTGGATGCAAATAAGGCACCTGTTCACCCTTTGCATCAACTCATCCGGCACCAGAGAAGCTAAAAGAGAAAAAAGAAAGAAAGAAAAAGGCTGCAAGTTTCAAGATCTGCAGTCAGCGAATCACCTGCAGAAGAGAAATGTGATCAGAAAGTCGCTGCCTCATCTTTAAAGCAACTTGCTGAATCATAGCTTTAGTTGTTTTATTACTATTGTGAGATGAATTTCAGTTTCACTTTCCACATCCCAAAGAGGCGCTGTCAGAGCCATTTCTCGTCAGAATAAAAAGCTTTTTTTCCTGAACAATATGTCAACGTTAGATTTCCGTCAAATGCATTGTTTTAATCTGACAGAGCAGATGGTTGCGGCGCAGAAACATCTGGGAAGTCATCATTGGAAAGTGTTCGGAAAAGGGCAAGGCCCTTTCAAAGAATATTTGTCAGGTGATTGGATGAGCCATCTGTCGATTACGCTTATCAAGAGAAAACTTCATCAAGGAGGTGAACGGAGCGCTGCCAAGAGAAACAGCAGGTAAATAAAACTGTTACTGGAGACGGTGAGGAAAAGAGGGAAAATGCATTTTTAATGGCCAAGAGTACCGGAGCCCTGAAAGGCAAATTATTGTCTTTCTGCTTTTACTTGAGGGTAATAAAAAATACTTCTGCTGTCCACTCGAAAAGGTTTCATAGTTGCATATAAGAGGTTTTTTTTCTTTCAAGTGGTTTGCTTTAATTTCGTACATAGAAGATATTGAGCATCTTTTTCTTAACAATGAATAAACTCCATTTTTAACTTGCGTAGCTGATATCTACAACCTCGAAGGAAACGTAGGCTTGGTCTAATAAAAGAAGAAAAAAAAGACAGAATCCAACATTAGTTTCACCTTTTGACCAAGTCTCTGAAGTACCAACTTTAAATTTTATGCTACTCGGGTATCCTCTGTTAATGAGCGATTATTTTAGCTTTGTTTTATTTTTTTACCTCGCAAAGGAAAGAGTACGTTACTGATTTTTTTAAAAAAGAAGAAGAAGAAGGGAAACACAGATGAACTATTTATCTTCAACTTCTAAATATTTAAATTAAAAAATTAATAACTGACTTGTGTTAGTGAAAGGCTTTGAATATCGGTTTCGAGTGCTGATTTTTGGGGGTGGAGTTGAGTTGTTGACTCCGCCCCTTAAAACCGGCTACTTTGAACAAAATTTTAAAGTCCTGCCTGACTTCACCCCAACGCTGGCTTCACACTTTGACAGTCTTATAAGATTAATTAAAGTCAAGTTATTAATTTACATTTGCTGAATTTATATATGTTGAATTGTGGGTATGACAGAAATAAACCAGGAAACCAGGACAGATATAACTGGCTTTAAGGCGCTAAATGCAGCACCATCACAACACTGGCATCATTACGTTATTTCATGCTGCGTTCCTATTGGTTGGTTAGCTGACAGAGACAGGTCGTCTCACTGCTGATATCTGTCGCAGCCTGTCTATCTTTCATCTTTGCTCCTGTCTCATTGTGACATCTGACATCACTGTTTTTGAGCTACGATGGACCATCTTTTGTTTGAGATGCTGAAGATCGTTCAGCGTACAGAGTACACCTCGTCTGTTCACACCATCCACTTCCGGGCTGCAGCAAATGCAGAATTATTTAAAGTTATGTGGATGGAAACATGAGGATATTCTGTGATTTTATGCTAATTTGGGTCTGTGATGTCACAAATGCGAACAGCTCAGTGAATGACATCGCATCAAATCAAATTAGCCTCAAACAAAATGACAGGATTGTGTTATGTGTTGACTTTTTTTTTTTTTTTTTTTGGGGGGGGTGGGGGGGGGTGGGGGGTTTTCAAAAAACCAGTAAATCAGAAAAACCCACGTCCGAACCCCAATCCCCCCCATGAACC
>JBAMYA010000012.1:3885279-3918514 GCA_037176975.1 Arrhamphus sclerolepis | reverse complement strand
CTAACACCAATAGTAATAACCTTGTTACAAACCGCAATGTTTTACTGTATAGGCAGTGTTCACATTATAATGTTTATTCCCGTTTTTTTTGGTGCAGCAGCAATGGAATAGGTACACTTAATTGTAAAATAAAACTCACCCATTTATTGATGTCGTTTGTCATGGACGGCCGGTTAAACCTTTGGGATATGGCATCCCTAGTTTTAATTTGGCCACAGTGCGCCCCAGTTTCACTTGAGTGAAATTCTGCGAAAATGGAGTCTTCCTCAGATGTCAAACACACGACTTTAACCATTTATTCTTAATCAGAGCCCTTGTGTCTGATGTAATAAAGCAATCCGTCTGGGAGAAAAAAACGTTATTTATTAAAATGGGATATTGTGGTTTCTAAAAAAAAATGTTATTAGCTCATAACGATTGAGTGACTAAAACATGCCAAATCAGCCGTAGAGTTTACCTTCCAAGCAAAAGTTCGCCGCTCGTCTTATTATTACATAACACTCGTGCTTATGGCAATGCTGGATATTCATTTTTCATTAAAAAAAATTGATCAACTCCTTGTATTGCTCTTGCTCCAACGTCAATTACGTACTCTTTGCAGATCTATGTAGCTATTGCCTTGATGACGATCCAAATAACTATTTTGGCCCCGCCCATCAAAGACGCACTTGACCGTGTTTGTTTGTTTTTTTAGTTTTTGATTTTTATTTCGATCATGTCCAGTTATTAAAATAAATAAATAGGCTAAATACATAAAGAAATAAAGAAAATTAAAACTAAAACTAAAAATAATAATAATAAAACAAGTGAAGAACTGAAAATGAAAACAGTAACTTGCATCTTAAAATTATGAGCATCTCAATTTAAAAAGATGAAAGCAGAACTATGTTCTTTTTTTAATGATCCTACATTAAATTTTAACAACATTGTTGAAAAACTGCAGCATGGTGGCTTGGTGGTCAGCACTGTTGCCTCAAAAAAACAGCAAGAAGGTTCCTGGTTCAAGCCTCCACGGACCTATATGTGTGGAGCTGTTTGCATGTTCTCCCCGTGCTTGTGTGAGTTCTCTCAGGTACTTCAGCTTCTTCCCACAGTCCAAAGATGTGCATGTTGCTGTTACACCTGTTTGGCTGCAGAAATCTCTGCTTCAGCAGGACTGACCGAGCCTGGTCCTCACAAGACTACTAATTCCGCTCCACTTTATTTCTCTTCACCACATAATCTGGGAAAGCTCAGTTCTTTTCCGTTTACTCCCGATCAAAAAACAACTGACTAATCTACAAACATTAGGGCGTGGCCGAGAGCCGAGTAAAAGTTAAATATCCCCATTGACCAAACAGTAACTGACTACCCTGCATCTATATGAAATTATTTTGTCCTGCCTTTGTGCGCTGACCGTGACGATGCCTGGTAGCTAGCAGTTGCTTGAGTGAATCGAGTGAAGGAAAAAAAAAGTTGGGCTAGATTGTTACTATGATCACCACTGAGGATCATACTACCTAGAAAATCTGGGTTTTAAAAAAGGAAGGAGAGAGGGCAAAGAAAGGGTACCAATATGTGACCCAGTCCAAGAAAGCTGGGTAGCTTAAAGTGTGCGAGTGGAAGAGATGGAACTGTTTTAACCTACATTTAATCAGTGCAGGTAAAAGCTTAAGTATATCAGTTGTCTCTGCCCCTTTTACCAGATGCAACAAGCAGCAGCCCTGTCTTTTCATGACTTTACCCCTCCATTCCACAATCAAATCAAACTTTATTTATATAGCAGTTTTCATACAGCGTAGCGCAAAGTGCTTTACATACTTCAACAGTAACATATAAAAGCTCATACAAACTGCTATTTTACAGTTAAAAATACATTTAGATAGTAAAAGATGGCCTTTAGCATATTTTTGATGGTAGTTTTTAATCCTGTGACTTGCTTTGTGTTTGCAGACTGTTGCCTGCACAGCTCACTCACAGCGACACAGTTGAAGGCCTTCAAGGTTACAGTTATGTAAAGCTTTTAATAGGTCCGTTAGGTCCTACAGATGTGGTGACAGCAGCTGTGCAGGGTGGGCCCAGTGTGATCACTGATCACCTCATGGTGCTGCTGAGCATGAGCTCAAAAAGCAGCTGAAAAGGGAGCTGAAATCCCTGACCAGTGGTGACTGGTGTGAGTCATCGATTTTTTAAAATTTTTTCAGAGATGACCATTTCTAAAACCAAGGAAATGATTATTGATTCCCTGGTGACCATCTCTGACGAGGAGGTGGAAGTGGTGGATCACTGCAAATATCTGCGGACAGTCGTTGACAACAGGAAGGTGGACGCCGTCTGCAAGTAGGTCCATCAATGACTGCACTGTTTGTTTGTTTTTTAGGAAGCTTTGTGTTTTTAATGTGGTTGGCACTTTTATACAGATGTTTTATTCCCGTTTTATTGAGTTTCTTCTCACTTTTAACTTTGTCTGCTGGTTCGGACTTACTTAACTCTTCGTCATGAGAGCAGATTACTGCACGAAGAGAGGCCACTGCAAAAGCTCAGGACGATTCAGGCCTCCCACTCCATGTGACTACTTGATGCACAACAGTTAAAGACCGGATATTGCGATCGCAATAACTAAAGCTAACGCTAACCCTTACCGCAACATCCCTGCACTCTTTGGTCACTCAGAGCAAAAATGGCACAAAAGCAGAGAGAAAGAAAACTACAAGTCCCACAGTTCAGGAAGTGAAACTACAAACAGTCGCTCAGACGGTCATCAGACGCTGGTTTTTTGATCTGTGAAAGCAGAAAAGCTAACGGCTCTCATCTGACAACTAAAATAACAGGAAGAAAGACCACGGAATACAATTTCCAGATGTTATGAAAGCAGATGTTATGTTTTTTTTTGCACCGTTAAACATTGTGGTGGATCACAAATGAAAATCTTAGCTGGATAAAGACTTTTCTGCAACAACAGATTCAAAATCTGCGTCAATGACTCACGATGGAAACAACTTAAGTCACAGAAGAGGAAGGACTCTCGACCGCCGACATTCAGCCAGTGGATCAGAGACGTTAGGAGCCATATTCACCTAGAAAAGATTAAATTCACCATCAGAGCGTCTGTAATGAACAATATTCTTTGGAAGATCTGGTATCTAGGGGTGGGAACAATGTTGCATTTTGTGTTTTTGTGTTCGAAAAATAATTGAAAAAAAACTACTTGGATTAAAAAAAAGAAAAAGTTTTATAGTTAACTAGATATGTGAGAGTTTGTGGTTTGAATTCAAGTTTATTTACATACAGATGAAATGTCATTTTTCTTGAAAGAGATTGAAGCAGTTTAGAATTGTGGCTTTTCAGTTTTATATTATTGGATTTAACCTCAAACATAACCAGCATTGATTTTCATGTCATAAACAAACATAAGAATTATAAATCAAACTTTTAGTTTTGGTGATTTTATTCATTTATCCTTTTTTTTTCGTGTGTAAATGGGATCTTTGTCTTGTTACAAAGAAGAGACGTCTTGTTGGTCGTTTCTTTACTTTACTTTAAAGAGAAATAAACTCCTCCAAACAACATTACAGTTAGCTGGTTAGTTTATTCTTTAACAGTATTCTAAGGAGACTGATTTAGTTGTATGAAATTAAAGTTGAAAGAGAATTCAGTCTGTTCTTAATTTTAAGTTACATCTTCTAGCTATTGCACTTTATTGTTTTATTTTTGGAATAATTTGAATATCATTTATTTATTTATTAATTTTATTTTTTATGAGATTTACAAGCTAATAATGTTAAAAAGGAGACTGGATCTTGTTTTTGTCTTTAATAAAAGAAATGTTGCCAGTTTTTGCCTTAATTTGCAATTTCTTCCAATTTCTTGAAAGAAAAATAACCATTTAAAGCTCCGCAAGTTGTGCTACAATTTTTGTGAAATTTTCATTGATTGTTAAAAATCACACAGAAAAAAATAAAAATAAATAAAAACAATTGCGAGGTCCTGGAGGGACTGTAAAATGACTCCTCAAAAGCATTTATTCCAGTTCCAGTCCGCTTTGAATCACAAAAAGACAAGAAAAACGTATCGAACCTTTAAATGTCCAGGCTGTGCCCTTAGTCAGATGTTTAAAACATTTCCAGAAAGAATAAAGCGGAAAAAAATACATTGAATGATTATTAAATGAGCCATGTTTGCACTTTCATGGGAAAAGCAGCAGATGGCAGTATATGCACATGTAGCTGTGACTCCAACCGTCAATTCCTGTATTTAATCTGCAATATCATGGTATGAAAAGATTTTTTTTTAAGGAGCATATATATCAGCTGTTAAAAGGTTTTTCTCTCCCACATCAGTTCCAAATAAAAATCACGGTCCTGCATTTTCAACCCACTCATCAAGCATTGATCTTCCCCATCCAGATGATCAATAATATGTTTTGGAATAAGTCTTGTGTAAACACAGTGGGGGTGAGGAAGGTGTGGGGTGTCCTCGGTCAGCAGCCCCAAACACCCCCACCATGTTGCTACTGTCCTCCAACCAGTCACCATTGATCCAACATGTCAGCCGCCATCAGGACGCCACGTGCAGCTGTGGCCGTTCACCCAGACGTGACCGGCGTGTCGCCACATCTGCACCAACGAGCCCACAGACACATGGGAAACGCTGAAAAGGCAAAGTTAATGGAGTCAGACGTGTGTGTGTGTGTGTGTGTGTGTTAGGTGCAGGGTGGAAAGCAATCACACAGGTAATCCAGACGAGATGATCACAAATACAAGACAGGGTAGAACCACAGACTGCAGGTTTGGAGTTTGAATCCAGGACAGATGAGGGGATCTCTGCAGTTTCCGTAGTTTCTCAAAAACAACACGGCTGCTTCTTTGCTAACTTTTATCAGGAGAAGCCGTGAAAATGAAATCGTAGTTGTCAAGCTATTTTCAGCCCTTCATTGATTAAATGTAATCTATGAGCTAGTTAACAGACAGATGGAGCATGAGCTCGTTAATGATTCATTAGTCTCTAATCATTAGTTTGTCTGAGCGCTATGGAAACAGGTCGACAGTTCATTTAGATATTCTGTGAAAAACTATTATCGAGTCCCTCTTCAGAGGCTGCTGAAGATGTCACATTTACTGAAGAAGCCACCACCCTTATATGTGGCCGGACAGATGATTGACAGGTGATTAGGAGATGATTGACTGCAGGTTCCAGCCTGTGTCATTTTACCTGATGAGTTACATAAAAATGACCATCCTCGAAGATGAATTTTGTTTTAAGTTGATCTGTGATAAATACATTTTGAGCCAAGCTGTAAGTTTGTTTTTTCTGGGTTTTATTTTTGTAAAATGTAGCATGTGAAATTGTACACAAAAAAGAAGAAAGAAATTCCATTAAAATATTTAATGCCCCAAATTTCTTCTTTTAACAATTTCCACAAAGTATTCTTATAAAATCAATATGGATTACATTGGGCTTTAAATTTTTTGAAATTTATAGGTGTCATTGCATTTTTTTTCATTTAAATTCAATATTTTTTTCACCTTTTAGTTTTTATCTTTATTTTTTATTTAACTTTTATTTTATTTTATTTTTTATCTGTTTTTTTCATGATGTTTGATTTAATGTAATTTACATATTTATCTTATTTGAATTTATATTTTTCTTTGATTATTTAGATTTTTTAAATCAATTTAAATAGCCTATTTTTTAAATTTAATTTAATTTTAGTTTTATTTTATAAGATTAATTTCATTATGCTTGATTTAATTTAAGTTAGATTTTTGCATTGAATTTTAATTTTTTTTTTATTGGATACTTTTTTAAATTAATGTAGATATTTTTTAAATTAAACTGAATTCAATTTTATTTTATTTTATTTCATTTTATTTTATGTGGGTGGAGCGGAGGTCTCCAACTACACATGTATCAGATGTTTTACATCTGGAATTGGAAAGTTTTAAAAGTAGAATTATTCTCTTTTGGAGGCAGCCCCTAGTGGTCAGTAGAGGAACTGATTGTAGTCCCTTGGAGACTCCCCATTTCCAGAAAAAAAGGTCAGAATTCTCCGTAACCTGCTTGCAGACGAAAAACACAGAATTTCTTGACATGAACTCTCCTCTGCTGTTCTGATGATGATCTGAAACAAAACGACTCCTCAAACCTTTAAACCATAGAGATGTAATGGGAGAATACATTCAGGTCATTTTACTATACCATTTTTGTTAAATGGTGTTTCCGTAGGACATTAATTTGAAACTTGTCCTAATGATTTAATGTGCAAACTGATACACTTCTCTTGTCCTGGAAAGATATAAAAATCAACTCGGAGCAAGTTCCCGAAGATAATAAAAAGGGAGCCGAGTCTTTCCTCACCGTTTTACTGTGGCGCTGGGCTTTGTGCCAGACTGTGTTTGCAATCTGTGGAAGGATATGAAGATCTTAAATCTTCACCCATTAAAACTTCAGTCGAGATTCGCAGCTTTTTTCACAACCAGTTGTAAAGAACAAATATAACTTGTGTCGAGAAGATCTGATCGACTCTGAGGCTGTTTTTTTTTCTTTCTTTTTTCTCGTATTGCTGAGATGCTCGCTCTGCGATGCCCTCAAAGGGCTAATCCCACTCTCTGAGGAGAGGGGTAGGTATTGGCTTTGATGATAGAAATGGATTAAACAGATTACATTAAAGGCCAGTCTAATTGAACCAATCTATCCTTATTCTGCCGCTGTAAGATAAATGATGAGAGAGCCAGATAGTATATATAGGTCATGTATTTGTGTGTCTGGCTCAGGGTTTCTCTGTGGACATTTACGGGCTCGGCTGAAAAATACAGCAAGAATGGCGCTTTTCCTCCAGAAGTGTGTACAGCTCTTTTCATTCTGCTTTTTATTGATGGAATGTAAGGATTTATTTCTGCCATGGGGAACTTTTCTCGTTTTTTTGCCAACAGTTCTTGTCTCTGTTGGTAACTTAGTGTGTTGTTTTCCTAAACTTTTTTCTTTTTTTCACGAGTTAAATTTGCTCCTGAGATCTTTTGAAATGTTTCCATGGAAAGAAAAGTTCAGTGAAAAGAAAAGCATTTTAAAGGCACGCTACGTAACAGTTCCAATCCAGACCAGATGAGGGCAGTAGATCAGCTGGTTCATGTGAAAAAAGTCACGTTTTAGTATTTGCCATATTTTTTGCCAGATTTTATGGCAAAAAGTTGTAAAATTTCATTATGAATTGAAAATTTTCAATTTTGTGACTTGTAATTTTGGTGTAAAATGTTGCAAAACGTTGATATAGTCCCAATAATTAATTGTAACCATGGTGATGATTTGACTCTTTAACAATACCCATGGTGATGATGTGGCTCATTTTAATGGTAACCGTGGTGATGATGTGACCATTTAATGGTAGTCATGGTGATGATGTGGCCTTTGAACATTGTGATGATGTGGTGATTTAATGGTAACCATGGTGATGATGTGACCATTTAATGGTAACCATGGTGATGACGTGGCCTTTGAACGGTAACCATTGTGATGATGTGGCTCTTTAATAATAACTAAGGTGATTATGAGGCACTTTAAGAGTAACCATGATGATGATTTGACCCTTTAACAATAACCATGGCGATGATGTGGCTCTTTATCAGTAACTATGGTGATGATGTGGCTCTTTAACGGTAGCCATGGTGATGATGTGGCCCAGGATGAAATAGTATTTTACACCCCTGATCTGGTACAATACACAATCCAAAGTGAAACCCGTCTGCTGCACACCTCAAACTGTTCCGTTCTTGACAAGACTTGAAATGTTAGACCTGAAATGTGAAATTATTTATCTTGTTAAAAAATAAATTAACTTCCAGGGTACACTCTTAAATGTGTCATTAATATGTTTGCCTTAATTAGACAGGAAACCTAAAATTTTTTCATTTTAGTGTTGGAAAAAAAAAAAAACCAACATCAATACCCAGAGTTCCAGCTTTTAAATTTCTCGTTCGCAATAAAAATCTTGTTTCAACAAATCGCATAAAGATGTTTTGATGCATTCTTGATTAATTGCTGCAAAGTTAAGTTAAGTGCAGTTATTGATAATGGGGGACGGAAACATGCTCAGTGGCCAGGAGGTCCAGCTAGATCCCTGAGCAGGAGTTTTAAGGGGTCAACCTGAAAGACGTAGAAAACTAGAAGACGAACATAAGTTGTAAGAAGCCAATTCTGTGTTCTTCTGCGTTTCTCTGCAGTAAAGCTGTTTTCATTTAACTTTCAGATGATTACCACCAAGTGTGTGTGTGTGTGTGTGTGTGTGTGTGTGTGTACCTGTCCTTTCAGGCAGGCCTGTTATTGACGGCGTCTAGGTTGTGTTGGCGGGATGGGGGTGACCTTTCCCTCCAACCTTGTTATCAACGTGAACTCGTTAAGCCGGGCTGTTTAATTAGCAGAGGAATGGCAATCAGGGAGGAGTCGTGGACCTCTGTGGTCATAGACACGGATCAATGGTCTTCAGGGAGCCTCTGCACTCGGCGAAAGGAGACCTTTAAACATGGTGTGTGTGTGCGTGTGTGTGTGTGTGTGTGTGTGCACGCTTGCATGCAATTAAACGTCAACATTTCCGTCATTACGTCTGGTCTTTAACGAGTCAGCACTTTGACTGTTTCAGGACATTCAGATAAAAGAAATGGACAAATGCGCGTTCAAAGCATGTTAGGAACCAAAACGTGAAAATGTTGGACGATATAAAAGACTTTTTAGTGAGAGAAATGAAGAAACAAACCCAGGACATCCATCTGTGAACATCCCCTCAGTTAGACTTAGGCAACAGTTAGGGTTCAGAAAACCGGTTTTGCTCTAAACGTTCAGGGTTACTATGGCGATGTGCAAGGTTACGATGCTCCTCTGTCCTTGGACATTGAACCTGTTCGCTTTCGGACACCATTAGGCACCAAATAATACCTTCTCCATCAGACAGAGATCGTCTGTCTGGCCTCCAAGTGTCTGTGCTGTCAGTCAAACCGACAGCCAATAGGATTCGCAGATTCATCCAGAAAACAGTGAGTGTGCAGAGGAAGAAAGTGGGAACCAGTTATTGCCAAGACTTCACCTTTATCATGCTTAATGTACAGAATAGTTGGCACTGAAAAAGCCGTTTTTTGTTACAAGCAGTGGTTTGAACAGTTTAGTTGGACCTCAGGGAGTCAGTCCACATATATTCAAGGCATTAAATGAGTGAAAAAGGACTTTTTAGTAGCCGAAATCTGTATAAAACTGAATATGAACTGATGAGGAGGCACGACCATTCACCTCCAGCCTGATAGATCGGACAGATGTCGGGTCTAAAGACGGCCGTCCACATTTTATCTGGTCCGCGAGAGCGTGCAAAGACAAAATGAACCTCTAACTAGAACATTTCTGAGGAAATTTCAAAGCGACTGCCCGTTTGATTCAGTTCTGACATCAGAAATGGAAATAACTGAGGTGGAGGATTTTGGAAATGTTTGCAAAAAGTTGCACATGTGATCTTTTTATTTTTAATTTCAAAAAAATCTGTTGAAATCAAATTGAAAATCTGCAATTTTACAACTTGTAATTTGACGTAAAAATGTTTCAAAAAAGTTGATACAGTCCAGAAAATTAATTATAATTTTAGGTTAAAATGTCACAATTTTGTAACGTTTGTATTTGTGTGTTTAAAAAGTCTCAATCATCCTAAAGTTTCAATTTTACAACAAAATTTGCTTTTTTTTACAAGTAAATTTGTGATTTTTCCAAGAAATAAATTGTGATTTTAGTACAAAAGTCTCTAATTTATAACGTTCACGAATTGTGTGAAACCTGAGATTTTTTACAAAAATTCACCATTTTATATAAAAGAAAATGATTGTGAGATTTGCTATTTCACTTTTTTCTTTTACAGAATGTCAGGTTTTTAAAAAGAAAATTCATGACTATATTTGAAAAATGTTGAATTTTACTATAAAAGCCTCAATTTTAAGATGAAGGTTGCAAATTTTTATTTATTTATTTTTACTTTATTTATGACCAAGTCAAGGAAGGCACGACTGAGAAAAGCTTGAAAAAGATTTTGCAACAAAAAGTTTCCAATTTTTGTCTAAACATGTTATTTTTTTGTAAAATTTTACTTTTGTTTTTTTTAGGACACAAATCTGATATTATAGAAAAATTTATATATGAAAGTCTTGATCATTCTTTCAAAACATTGTCTTTTTTTTTAAAGTCAGTGCTTTAAATTTGAGATTATATTTGAAAAAAATGTGTCTATTTTAGGTTAAAAGTTGCAACTTTGGTGAAAATAGTTGTATGTCAAAAATCACTTTATATAAAACAACCAAAAATATAATTCTTTTGATATTTGCAATAATACAAACGAAATTGTGATTTTAGTACAAAAGCACAAACTTTATGATAAAAGTATTTGTGAGATTTAAGATTTATGACAAAATTCACATTTTTCTTCTTTTTACAGGAAGTCGTGTGAAATGTAACAACATAGGTGGCTGAGAAAGGAAAAGAAAAATAAAATAAAAAAATCTGCACAGATCAGATTTAAAAAATTTTTTTCACTTAAGATAAAACAGTTTGACTAGATTTGGGTGTATTAGGTTTATTTCTAATGGCGCGTTAAGACGTCTTCAGCCTTTTTGCTGCCAGGATTATATGTTTCCAGCATTGGTACGTTTATTTTACTTAAAAACCACCTGGTGAGGTTCAGGAACTGATCCCAGTTTGCCTAAAACCTTGGTAGAACCTTTCTCAGAGATTAAATCTCCAAAAGCTTTTGTCACATGGATCTTTCTCTCTCTCTCTCTCTTTTCTTCACACACTCTTATTTTAATCATTTCAATGTTTTATCTAAATGCTTTTTGGAGATCATTTTTGCTCCCGCACAGATGGTTCATCTGCAGAATTCATTTTGCTCAATTATGATGTCACATTCTTTGTTTTGTCAAAATGAGGACATTAAAAATTTTTTAAAAAAATTAAAAAGCAGAAGAGTCGACATGTTTTTTTTTTTTTTGTCTACCTTCTGTTTTTGCTATTGCAATTACTGTATAGTGGCTGCAATGACAAAAATAAAATAAAATGTTTTACTTGGGAATAAGCCGCCTGACCGTTCCTAAAGGGGGTTGTGTTGCTGCTGGGCATCACAAGGAGGGAGACTAATGAAAGTGTGATGAAGATGCTTCTCTGAATCCACCAGCATGATTAGGCTTTAATTACAGCAGGCCACCACGACATATTCCCGATAATTGAGAATACCTAAGCACTCGCTTGCTTAAGAATCCATGGCTCACATCTCTTGGAAGGATGAGCTTCCATCTGATTTTTGATTAAACGCTTACTCCAGCCGGAGGTTTCCTGAACTTGACCTCGCGCAGATCCGTTATTGAGGAGTCTGTAATCTCCTGCTTGTTATCGGCCGAGCTAAAACTTGTGCGAGCGTGAAATGAGACGGCACTTTTAAACTTTGCAGAGCTTTCCCAGCATGCCGCCATCTCCGCGCCGCCGAGATGTGACAGCGCGGCTGCCAGACGCCTGCGAGACACCCACTGGTTCTGGCAGAAGCCTTCTCTCAGAACCACGTGGAGAGGGAATAAAAAATGGTCTTTATGTTCAGTCTGAAAGGTGAATCACTGCCTTGCCTGGAGAATTGCTTTTTCTTTTTTATTTCAAAGCTTCAATTCAGCACTCTGACACCATTTGTACCCTCCATCAATGGCAGGAGCTGCGACTGAGTCTTTCAATTTGAAACAAAAGGCGACGTTTCCAAAATGTGCTCAGGTGTTTTTCGTGGGCGAGGAGCAGAGGTGAGGGAAGCAAAGGGTGATTCAAGGACGAGCTTTTCGAGCCTGCAGCATGACGAACAATGACACAGTCTGAAAGAACATAATCATCGCCCTGAAATATTGCATTTTTTTCCCTTTTTAAGAATTTATTGCCATTTAACAAATAATCAGATCCTTGGGCCGTAAAATACCCACCGCAAAGTAAGAGAGCCTTTTGTGTGAGTGTCAACCTTGCTAGGATTTAATAGTGCACGCTGCGTATAAATAAAGAGAATCAGAACGCTCTACGTGCATGTTTAAATCCTGTTGTCCTACCAGATTTACGATAACGATGTTATCACTTGACGCAGATGGATGAAAACACGGGCGACGGGGCGAGTACCTTCAACCAGGCATCTAAAAGCAGTGTTTATCAGCTCATCTTTTCTATTATCCTGATTATTCTGCTTGGGATCCCTGGCATAATTAACCGGAAAACAAATACGCCTCTTCCCGCACCAGCGTCCGTATTAATTCTGTTGTTTACACTGTCAAGTGCTATTAAAATGGGAGAATGTGTGAGCGCTTGTTTGATTTAGTCTTTTAATTTTATCTTCCAGAACCTACAGGGACACATGGACCAAAAATAATAACTGGAATTTCATTATTTCGTATTCTAATGTGCTTCGTTTGCTCAGCCACTGGAGGAAATTGGAGAACATTAGATTTTTTTTCTCTTCAGTCTGGAGCCGTCAGGTGTCAAATCCGAGGCCATTTTTGTCAAAATTCACATGTTTTGTAAAGTTGAAGTTATAAATTTTTTTTTTAGCATTTAACATATGTTGTAATTTTGTCTCAAAATATTACAAAACGTATATTTCCAACAAAAAATGTATTATTATTAAGTTAAATGTGTCAAAATGTGCAAATTTAAGACAAAATTTGTTTTTTCAAAAATACTTTTACAAAAAATGTGATTTTCTCACAAAAGCCACAATTTTGTGATAAAGGTCAAATTCAAAGTCATGAGATTTAAGGACCAATTTAAATTTGATTTGCGAAATTTACCATTTTACAACAAAATTTGCTTTTTTAATTAAAAAAGTGAAAAAAATGTGAATTCAGTAAATCAGAGCTGCAAATTTTGTGAAATTTGAGATTTTGCAAATGAATTAACTTTTTTTCTAATTTTATGACCCGAGTCCAGGATCAGGCAGGAAATCTGACAACATAGAAAATAAAGAATAACAGTCCCTTTAACAGTAACCATGGTGACACGCCTGGCTGTTCAGGCTGTTCTTCATTTGTTGTTCCTTATTTTCATTATTTACCGTAACGAGAGCTAGATTTTAATTTTCTTTTGGTTCCACGTAAATCGACTTTAATGGTTATGCTCCAATATTAACTTATCTTCGTTTTGACCAAATCTGTCTATTAAGCATTCTCATTTTAATTGTTGCTACCCGACTCCAGCAAACCTACCGTCGTCAGCCTGCAAGTCACGGGATGATTGACCGCAGGATCCAGCAGACCTGCCTCCATTTTCCAGACATCTCAGTGGGTTTTGGTAGCACTTGGAGAACTGGAAAACAATCGAAAATATCACTTTCACAATGTAGATTATTGGTAAAGATTTTGAAGCATATCGTGGCAATGAATGTTGGCGTCTGAAGTATTGCCAATTAAAAGCCAGAATCTGTAACCAAGACAGTTCAGTTCAGTTCAATGATCTTTCTCAGTTACACTCGGGAAGGACTCATGGCTTCCCGAGCTTTTCATTGAGTAATGATACTTGCGTTCACTTCAATCCCCAATAGTCCCAAATAACAAAATAAAAAGTCCCTAGATTTGTTTCTAGTTGCTTCTTCAGTCACTCAAGGTATCTGAATGCTCGTTAAATATAGCATTAAAGCTGCAACACTGCATTTATCAGCAGAAGTTTGGCGCACTGACGTCAAAGTAAAAAGTGCTGAGTCATTCAGCAGCCAATGAGCTCCTAGATGTCAGCTATGTCCTGCCTCCTTTCATAATACATCAGACTCTGAATTAAAGGGGATCTATTATACCCCTTTTTCAACAAGTTAGAATAGGTCAATGGGCTATACCAAACATGTTTATGAAGTACTTTGCACAAAATCACTTTCACATAAAGAGATCTCACCATCTAGTCTTGCCAGTTTTAGTCCCTTTCAGAATTTGCCGTTTAAGGGCTCTGTCACTTTAATGCAAAAAAGCTATTGCTGGCCACGCCCCAACTTGGCCTATTCCATGACCAGAGCACTCTGGGTAATGTAGTATTTCCGTGTATGACATTAAAAAAGTGATGTTATCTCAGGAGGTTAAGAAATTATCAAGCTGTAGAAGACACTCATCATTAGCTATATTGTGGTCTGGATCCGCTCTGGACCTGCTGGAGCTTGTTTGTGTTTTGCCATTCAGCACAAGCTAAACATAGCCGCTGTTTCAGAGGGGCTGGGACCTGCTCTGGTTCAGCTCTGGGAAATGTACATTTACTTTGGGTTATGTGAAGCTACAGCAGCTAACGTTAGCCTACACTACAGGCTTTACTTGATAGCTGCCTCCACTGAGGATAACATAACATTAAATTCAACCATGGACAACACTTCAACAAGTGTTATTTCAGAGATTATCCAGCTATAAAATGACTCGATCAGCTGTGTGGTGCATTTATGATTTGGAATGAAGAAAACCACTGCAAGCAGATGCAGGGCTGGCGGCTATGTTTAGCTTGTGCTAAATGGCAAAACATGAACAAGCTAATTCATTCTCAACTGCGATAGAAAACTCATCGTTTGAAAGTACTTCCATCTCTCTCATCTGCTGACTTGCCTTGGACAGTAGGTACAGATCCTCCGTCAGAAGAAGTCTGCTAGCTAATCCTGCTGTGTACTGTCTGAGCTTCTCAAAGCAGTCTGCCTTGAAGTGGTTCACACACACAACAAGACCTGTTCCATCGAAAATGAAACTGAGCAGCAGTGCATCGGCAGACGGAGCCAGGCTACCATCTCCACTCTTCTGTGTGACCCAGCCTGCAGTACTGGTCCTGATTACCAGCTGATGCTAAGCGAAGGAGGTCGTCATCGCTGCTGCATCTCTGTCTGCTGGGCTGCTTAGCTTCTGGGGTGAAAAGGTTATCACAGCTGCTTTGCTGAGCTCCGTCCTCAGACCCTCCAGGCCACTTCCAACCACTCGTGGAGAACGACCACACAATCACAACAAAACTCTTTAAAATACGACTGTCGTGTGTTACATCTTCATTCACAGCTCAGAAATCAATACTATGTTAAGTGCTAAGAAGATAAAAAGATGACAGCTGGAAAAGCGAATGGGAGGTCTGTCAAACTCTGAGTCACACCATCGTCATTGTTCCCACTTTTTCTTCGTCTTCTGAACCAGCTATGGTGCCAGGTTTGCAAACAAAAAGAAATCTTTTTGTTTTCACAAAATTCAGTTTTATCATCAGTCAAGGCTTCTGTACTAAAATTATACATTTTTTAAAAATGACTGATTTTTGTTGTAAAATGGAAAATTTCACATATCACATATTTTTTGATTTAACAAAAAAAAATCCTGACCTTTTTGACCCCAGAAAAGTCGATGTGATCAGCTTCAGAAGAGTTTGTGGGACATGCCATGTGAACTGTTCTTTAATCTATCAGGAAATATTGACGATACTTCTGAGACTTATGACTGACAATCGTAAAAAGTGACTGGTATGAGCAGATGCCTTCACTTTATACTCTAAAATAGTGAGCTGTGGGTGGTTTGGACGCAATCAGAGCTTTATTTTAAAGTTACAGCTGTAACTACATGGGCCACTACACCCTTAAGATCCATAATCTCCCTGTGAACCTTCGTGAGACTTGGCAGTGCTGCCAAACGCATCCATTTAGAGGCATAGTAGCAAGCTGCACAAGCAGCACTGTAATAGCAGGTGTACGAAGCTTCCCTGTCTTGATTGGTGGACACCAGCGGGACATCAGTCTGATCAGTGATGCTGCTAGGCAACATGAAGGTTTAACAAAACCAGCATGAGAAGAGGCAGCCGGCACCAGTCCTGGACCAGGACCTTTACATACTCATTTACATATTGAAGAAAAAAAAAAAAGATCAGCGCAAAAGATAAGGAGACAGGGAACACCACTGACTGGATTTCATCCTGTGTTGGACAGGTTACCAGTTCAACGCAGAACCACAGCTAAGCTTACATCATTACATTTATTTCAAATGTGTAGAGGTCTAACCAATCCAGTTTTTCTGCCCTGTTTCCAGTCTTCTGCACTTTCAAACCTGTAAGACATTTCTACAGGATGATCTCAGAACTATTCTTGACATGACATGGTTATATATTTCACGATACTCCTGCAGTCAGTGCCCTGACCAGATCGACACACCTGTCCTCACTGAGACGGATCTTTAAGTGAGGAGACGAGGCAGAAGACGAGGCCCTACTCTACTGCTAAATGGTGTCTTTGAAGGTTAGAAAAGTGGACAGCAAAACATTACACTGAACATCATTTTATCCTTCAGTAATGGTCACATGACATTTTAAAGGGGATCTATTATGCAAAAATCACTTTTAGTGTCCTTTTCTATTTCCATTTGGGTGTTTCCTTCTCCTATAAACACGACAAGCTTGAAAACAAACCACCCATCCATTTTCTGTGAATCAGTGGAACTTGTAGGTGTCAGGAATCATACCAGTAGTGCAACGTCAGTTTAGGGAAGACCCGGCCTGGCACCACCCCTCACCTATCAACCCCTCCCAGAGACCCCACCTAGTAGACGAGTAGAAGAACCGACGTTTGCTGTTTTCACGAGCACCGACCCCAAGTGCTATGGCTACAATGGTAAGTCACACATGAAGTGTTGTGTTGTTGGCCGCAAAGAACAACACAAGTCCTGACACTTTCTCCAAGCCAAAGAGAACAGAAGAACTATGTGGCTCCATCTCATTTTCGATGGCCATGTTCCAGCAGCAATCTTGTTGTGTGTGTGAACCACTTCAAGGCAGACTGCTTTGAGACAGTACACAGCAGGATTAGCTAGCAGACTTCTTCTGGCGGAGGATCTGTACCTACTGTCCATGGCAAGTCAGCAGATGAGAGAGATGGAAGTACTTTCAAATAATGAGTTTTGAGTTTCTGTCACAGTGATGTATGAGCTAGCTTGTTCGTGTTTTGCCATTTAGCACAAGCTAAACATAGCTGCCAGCCCCTTTTATAGCTGGATACTTTGCTGGATGCTTGTGGAAGTGTTGTCTATGGTTAAATTAAAATGTTATGTTGTCCTCAGTGGAGGCAGCCATCAAGTAAAAGCCTGTAGTGTAGGCTAATGTTAGCTGCTGTAGCCTCGCTTTATAATATTACCCAAAGTAACTGTACATTTCCAGTGGAACTCCACACCAGAGTTGAACCAGAGCACTCCGGTGTAACATTATAAAATGAGGCTACAACATTTCAACAAGCATTACTTTCTGAAATTTGCCAGTTTTACAATGACATTTGCAATTTGGAGAAAACCACTGCAAGCAGATGCAGCGCCAGCGGCTACGGTTAGCTTGTGCTACATGGCAAAACATGAACAAGCTCCGGCAAATTATGGAACTGTACAAGACACTCATCATCAGTGATGTGGTCTGGACTTCCTCAGCCTAAGAGTGTCTTCTACAGCTCAATATTTGTTAACTCCATAAGAGGGTGATTAGATCACATAATTTAGTAATTTAAGGTTTAAAAAGTCAGGATTCTGTGAAATTTTTGATTCCAAGTAAGATGTAATTTTAATATATATGTGTAGAGATATATGTATATTATTATTGTTATTGTAGTTCAAAAGTCTTAATTTGTGTTGCTCTGTAGTGATTGGTATTACATAATCCATGGTCTTACACCATCGTCGACCTAATCCAGGATCTAACGGGAAACCTGACAACACAGTTGGTTGAGAAAGTAAGACAGTAACCACGGTGATGATGTGGCCCAGGATGAAAGGAAGTTTGACACCACTGCTTTCCAGCGTTCACCAGTTGTGATAGACTGCAGGGTCAGATCGTCGCATACAACCTCGCAGCTAAAGAAGTTTAGAGTCAAAGATTCATCATGGTTTGTCATCGATTTGAACTCTGAGATTTGACATCCTGTCGTAAATCTGCTCTAAACATCAACTGCAGCATTAGTTACATTACTTTTCAGTTTAAATTCATAATCTGTACAGAAGCTGAAGTTGTCTTTTTAGCTATCTTACCAGACTTTTTTCTTTCGTATGCTGGGATTACAGGAAGTGACTGTGCGGACTCACGGTGGGACTGTGAATGTGTGCGTTAACCTTTAATATGTACTGATGTGCTCGCCGTCCATTCTGTGCCGGAACACATTAAGACCACTTAGCTCCGCTGTGAACTCACAGACCAGCTCATTTCCATCATGCGGGTGCGAGAGTGATGCTCGAAAGGCGCTCATGGGACGTGCGACCTTTACTGAAAAATGACTCCATCGTTTCTAATTTCATAATGTGTCTCCGCGTTTGACGTAGTAGGTGTAGTTATGTAGATAATATGCAGTCTGTCTGTAATTACAGATAAAAGAACATTAGGTTCGACAGATACATGTAAGCTTCTTGATGAGGGTGATGAGGGTGCCCATTTCAATTAGGGAGCATTAAATGAAACAAAAAACCTTGTGGGAGTTTCTCACTGCCAGACCTAAGGAGAATTAATACACTGCATAGGGCCATTTACCGGGGAGTAATTACTCCCTAATTAGCCATTAGTTATTCGATTACCCTTTTATCAGCTAGTCATGGTCAAAAAGCAGGAATAGCGGATAAGTCATCACCTTGCTCAGTAACAGATGTAATTAACATGCTGTAGCTCCCTCGGAGGGAGACGAACGTGTGCATTCAGGCACAGTGAAGGTATTCTGGCCCATTTCCTGTGTTTGATGAAACCAGAAGCCTTTTTATTCATCTGAAAGGAGGTTTGCAGAAACAGGAGGATGTCAATTTAATTTCCCTGTCCGCTTTTACCTTGTTGGTTTGCATATTTAACTCCACAAATGCAGCCGGTGCAAAAAAAAGAAAAAAAGAAAAGAAAGTGCTCCGGTCAGTAGGAATTAAAGCAAAAGGGGATGTAAATGCACTCTGGGCGCTCATTGTTAGCAAACTGAATGGATCTGTGATTGAGATTTGATAAGAAATCAGACAACATTCAGCGTGACGATGAATGATTGGTGCGTATTGTTGCCGGGAGGAAAAAAACGGGAGTTAAACAGACCAGCCAAGAAGCGTGAATACTCCATGCCAAACTGCTTCTACCATTTATTACACATAATTACATTCTTAAATAAAAACGATTCAACGGACAGTTCCTTGCATAGAGATATTACAATACCAATTTAAAAAAGGAATTATGAAACAAACCGGTAACAAAAATAAATCTTTCTCATTTTTCCATAATAAAGAACATTATCGTACCCATACATCATAATATACAAATGATAAATTTGAAACACTTTGTACAGAGAAAGAAAAGGAGAAAGACAACAGAGGAGAAAAGGGGTGGATGGGATGGGGGGAAGGCGGGTCATAGAGGAGAAGAGTTGAAAGGGATCATATCTGAGAAAATGGAGGGACGGGATGTCTGAGGGGGAGGGCGGGGGGGAGGGGAGGGGGGCGATGAGAGGATGCTGGTAGAAAAAATGGGGAGGTTTTGATTTAAAATTCAGACCTGGTGGAAACCGAGGTGGTGTCACACATAGTAATGCGTACCCACTCCCCCCACCACCACCTGCACCCCTCGGCTGAGAGCGAGAGCTGCAGTCTCCGACTCGCACGAGGCGGCATGAAAAAGGAAAAAAAAGAAAGAAAGAAAATGAAAAAAAAGAAAAAAAGAAAACACACAAGGAGAACATGTACGTGTGTATTTCCGAGCAGGTGTCCGACTACCGTGCGTTTGTGCAGGTGCGTGAATCCGTCTGCATGTGCTTGAATCCATTTGAGCGTTTAACGACGTGTCGTTTGAGCATCTGCAGCCCTAAAGAGTAGGCGCTCACAAACTGACTTTCTCTAACATTTACATAAAGGTGCGCCTCTGATTTCACCCCGACGGCACACCGGCGTTCTGGGAACAAAGGTTCGACTCGACGTTGGTGTGAAATGTCACATGACGCACATTGCGCGATATATGGGCTTGTTAAATACCAACTAATTTCTTCCTATGTTCAGTTCTTTTATCTCTTTGTCTCCCCAATTCGGCGTTGTTATGTCGACGGAGAGCTAATAACAGTGTGAACAAAACCGTTTCCTTGCACGTGTAAAACGTAATCATTACGTATCTTAAGCCAGGTTCACACTAATTAATTCAAATCACATTTCATGACGTGAAATCGAACGATAATTCATTTACAGCATGTTATACTGCGCAGTTGAACATGCGCTGAATCGTGGCTACAAATCTGAGTGTATTCCAGGCTCTAAATACAGCGTCATCGCATCGTATAACTGCACTGATGAGCTTTACAGTACTTTTTATGAGCTGCACATGTTTCTTCCCGTTGTATTTGGCACTGTTGTTGCTAGGCTACCATGCTGTGCAGATGCACTGATGTTTACATCATTTCATGGTGTGTTCCTATTGGTTGGTTAGCTGACAGAGACCGTAGAGACAGCGACAGGCTGAGAGGATTCCTACAAACACTTCTGATATCTGGCGAAGCCCGTCTTTGTTCGTTCGCCACTGTTTCTGAGCTACGATTTTCTCACGATTCTTTCGTCTGAGACGATCAAATTTGTCCAGTGTGAACCTGGCATTACATAAACAAGCGGTCTCTCCTTTTCCTGCCTCTTCGACTACCCCCAGGAGGTGGAAAAAAGAGGGGGTCTGAATTTACGCTTTTCCATAAAAAGGCAGTTACAGAAACGCCGCGAAAAAATGGAAACATTCCACAAAGAAGTCAGTACGTAAGGGCCTGATGCTCGGCCTAAACCTGGCCCTGATATCTTCAGTTTTGTTTGGCCCACATTTTTGTTGTTGACTCGACACTTCGCCACATCCAACATCTAAACGGAAGCTAATGAGATTAGCATCTTCCAGGTATGGCCCAGCTCATGAACTTTTGTGGTGCCATAACTGAGCCGCATTTGTGAAAAAAAAAAAAAAAAAGCCCAAATGTTTCTTCCATCTGCAGTGAATCCATGTCGCACATATGCACGAGTGTGTTCATTTTGTGCTAAAAACAGTTACTATACAGACTTTGTGATCACCACCGAGGGCTGCGTGGAGTGTAGTGTACAAGCGGACAGAAAACGTCAGATATGCAAGTGATTTTTTGTTTTTTTGTTGTTTTTCTTTTCTTCCCCCCAAACAAAAAATTCAGAGTGCAAATACAAACAGACGAAGAACACACAGGCACAGCAGAATTGACAATCATTCATTAAGATGACACAGAAATGAGGCGCATCCTCAGAGACGACATGAAACAAGCGTTCGAGAAAACACATTCACATTTGAAATCCCAGTTTATGAGCTCCTGGCGTTACACAGAAAGAGAACAATTTGTTTTATGTCAACTCCCAAGAAGAAGAGTCAGATGAAATTTTAAAAACCATCTCGCAATTGTTGTGTTTTCATGTCTCGGCTCCTTCAAGTCTAAACGATCATGAAAAACAACATATTTAATGCTTCAGTCCAGAATCCTCATCTGTTCTCAATTGATAGGGAATAAGAAAAGAAAAAGAAGGGTAAAAAAAAAAAAAAGACACTTCCCAGTTCATATTTCCACACATTCTTATCAGTTCAGTTCAACAGGAGAGTGTCTCATTGAAATACTGAAACACACATGTAGAGCTGCCATCAATGACGCAGTTTTCACGCACAGGTTAAAATGCTATCCTTCATTATTCTTCTTAGCTAAGCAGGTAAAAAACAAACCAACAAAAAAACAAACAAACTGGCAAGCCCAATCAAAGTCGACCAAACCTCAAACATTTGCTCTGTTAATGACTTTTTATTAATACTTGGATGGCTTGTGAGAATTGATGACCTTCCTGAAGATAAAGCAACATCTGTCTTTGCAAATGGAGGTCTAGATCCCTCTGTGTTCCCAGTCGCCAGAGTACGTTATGCCATTTTATAGTTTTGGAAACCATGGATGTGAATAAAGCCAATGTTTCTCAACCAAAAAGAAAATTCCAGTGCATCCGATTGAGAGTGTTGGAAGGCTGTATTAACATTAAAGTGTGATATTGTCCTCATCCTCACCTACTTCATTAGGGTTCATAATGGTTTCTGGGAAGAAATTTCCCACGAGACGCTTTACAACCTGGTTTCTGATGTGACTTATGTTTGAACTTGTTGTTTTAAACTTGGCAGACCAAATATTTGTCAAAATTAGTTTTCTCATGAATCACCTGTAAGACACCTACCAATCTCTCCAGTTCTGTGGCTTGTATCTGAATCTAGAAGCCATCAGATCTAGATCAAATAAGCTTCACTTTGGAGACATCGAAGATCATTCTTTAGCCTTCTGGAGATGGCGTGAGGCTAACGAAACAAAACACTGACGAAAGGAGATCCCCACCTGAAGAGCCTAAAGACGATTTGGAGCACAGGTTTCTGGCATTTATTTTAACAACCAACTTTCTTGTCGAGGACAATAGATAATTTGTCACGTACTCACTCCAAATCTGTCCTCTTTAATGGGTTTGTGTCTGTTTGGGTCAGCCACTGCTCAGACTCAGACGTGACAAGTCCTTAAGATCAATAGACTTCTTCTGACTGGATTTCTTCTCTTTCTTTTCCTTTTGCTTGTTCCCTTCAGGGGTCGCCCCAACAAATCATTTGTCTCCATCTAACCCTATCTGCATCCTCTTCTCTTACATCAACTAACTTCATGTCCTCTTTGACTAGTCTCGTCATGACTCCTCATGCCTAGACTTTGCATCACCAAATGCAGTAATGCTGCTGTGGAAAATGAGCCTATTGTCTCTTACTACAAATAAATACATCCTAAGTTGACAGGAATCACATCGACAGCAAAGAGAGCATAATGAAGCCTAATTACCATTATTATTATCAGGAATCAGACGTCCATGAATCATCACAGACGAACCATAGTCATCAGTGTTAAATGGTTGGGCATTAAAATTCCGGTTTGGTAATGTAACAGGTCTCTAGTCTTTACAAGAGTTCCCCAGTCCAGGTCCTCAAGATATGCTGCCATGGATACTTTAGATATGCCCTTTCTCCAACACACCTGGCTGAAACGAATGGATCATTAACAGACCTGATGGCAAGCTGGGTGTAATCCATTTATTGGATCGGGGAACGTTGCTCGACCACATCTTCTCAAGTGCATTGATTGTAGATCTGGCTAAATGTCGCTGGATTCAGGTGAGTCTGTTTGCAGGATCTATATGCCAGACTCCAAACAAGGCAAAAGAACTGGTAACATGCTGTCCTCTTCAACAAAAGCAGTATTGTACAAATAAAAAAGTGGTGAATGTATTATTAGTATAGAGAATAAGTATTTCCCAGAGGTGGAACCAAGTCATTGCTTTGCATGTCTCAAATAAATCCCAAGTGTTTGTTCTCAAGTCCAGAGTCAAGTCTTAAAGGTGACATAGAATGGTTGAACAGGTATTTATCCTTGTTCTGTGATGTGACATGTGGAAAATAAAACTTTGGTTGGGTCTGTAATGCCTCAGAGGTTTACTACAAACCTCTCTCAGAAAGCTGTGTTAGATGGGAGATCTTAAATGTGTGGTTCTGGGTTTAACTGGTTTAACTGGCAACCTCGTTATGAAATGCAAGCACTTGACACTGATTGGCCGCCTTTGCTGCCACTCAAAAGAGATTTTACTGGCTTCAGAAAACGGACAGAGCAACTTTCTACAGCTATGGCCACTGCACAGAATTTACAGTTTAGGTTGGGCCCAAAATATCTGACCCGACCCGACCCGACCTGAGCTTGTGCATATTCTGTCCAAACCCAACCCGGCCCAAGTTGAGTTTGGGTTCGGGTATCAGGCTCGGGCTCGGGCAGAAAATTCAAACTCTATTTGCTATGTTGTGATCATTATGGCATAACTTTATATAAAATAAAAATACTATTTAAAAAAAAGTCACATGCCAGTATATCGACCCGACCAGCCCGCCGAAAGTGGTGGGAAATCACGGCCCGATACCGGGTTGGGTCTGGACAGAACGGGAGGGGGGAGTGAGATACATTTTATGTCATTTGTGTCCGTTGTTCAGATTGGCCCAATTTCTGGCGAACATTTCCACAATAGAAATTTCAATAAAACAGAGATATCTAGGATTTTTTGTATGTTTTGAATGCGGGTAGAACGTTGTTATTCAACAAGGAGAAGGTAAAAACGGATTTTGATTCTGTCTCCTTTAAGTCAGAAACTTCAAATGTCAAGTCCTTTTAACAATGGTGCAATTATATGTTTTATGTAAATGATAGACATCATAGCACAAGAGTGTTAGCGTTCTTTGTGCAACTTTACCGACGTTTTACATATTGCATTTAATTTTTTAAAACCAATTCTTAGTTAATTAGACTAAATTAATCTCAGGAATATATTTGGGAAGTACGGTTTGTGTTGCAAGAATAAAATCTCATTCTGGTCCATTTTGATTAGCTGTGTACAAACATACGTACGTACAAACATACGTACATTTGAATCTTTAGGTTTTGCCTCAAATGTCAAGTGCTTTCAAGTGAAGTGAAGTCACAAGTCTTTGGTGGAAAAAGCCAAGTCCAGTCACAAGTCTTTTTATATTTTGTCAAGTGAAGTCTGAAGTCATCAAATTAATGATTTGAGTCACATGACTCAAGTCCACACCTCTGCGAGTCAGAACAGAAAACGTCCTACTGACACGTCTCCAACGTGGATTTGCTTACATATTAGTGAGGATGAGGCTTGAAGTACTCTGGCGGCTTTGCGGTTGAACGCAGAAAGAAGACGGGCTTGTTTGCACACTAAGGATGAGTGAATACACCGTTTTCCCAAACCAGGACTATTCGAATTGCTGACAGATCATGCCTCAATAAGATTAATCTGGACTCCATTGTACACTAAAACTGAAATGTGCCTCTGGTAAACAGTGTTAAAAAAGAGAGAAAGAAATCTACTTCCTCTGCTTTTGCCAAAATGAAAACTGCTTTGAGCCTCATTTAGCCCCAAAGTACAAAAGAAAATTATTAATAATAAAATAAAATCATAATAATATAACTGTTCCCAGTGAAGTCCAACAGTATCTTTACATTTTGCTTTTTTGTCCAAGCTGCCCGTTTGACTTGTGTGCGCTTGTATGTTCATCCCCAACATATCTGTGGATTTAAGATGTGACATCTTAGAACCGGATTTTATTCGTTTTTGTTCCGTCGGGTCACGCGGGATAAATGCTAATTCCACTTTTCATGGAGTGAATGTCTCTTTGTGCTTCACTCTCCTGCAGCTACACGAGCTGATGGGGCAGTTATCACTGCTGACCGAGCAGATCTCTCCTCCCTCAACACATTTCAGCCGCCCACTGGAAATGTGCACTCGCTCTGCTCCGACAGAAGCAGTGAAATGTCAAAAGCTTTGACCAGCCAGCTGTTCTGAGTCACAAATGGTGTCTGGTATGATCACCAACCAACCATTTGAGTGTTTTGTCGTTGTTGTTGTTTTTTTTTATTCTTTCTTTTTTTTTTGTCATGGGTGCGGCAACATGTTCAGGCTCGCAGTGGATACATTCATATTGATTTTCTCAGACAAGACCCAACTGATTGGATTGGACGTCCTTCCAGCAGCGGAAACAAATCTGCATTCAGCCGTACATGTTGGTCGGGAAGTCAGCGGGAATGTTCGTGGATATGCATAGGGCCTGATTATTTTAATTTTATTTCATTTTTCTGTGTGCGTCTTTTTTTAATTAAGTCAAATAGGTGTTAATTGGAAGAATTCAGCATGAATATGAAGAGGCCTTCTCAGTTCAGTGGCTAGTTTGGAGCCAATCACTCTCAAAGGCCAAAGAGATCATTTCAGGCATCCATTTTTTTTTTTTTCTCCATTGAGTTCTTCAAAGCTGTCTCTTTTTTTGTTTTTTGTTTTTTTTGTCTGACAAATAAGAGAATCCTCTTAGAAACAATGAAGCTTTTAAATACACGGTGATCTTGTTTTGTTTCTCGTGTGCTATCGCAGTCAGCTAGCTGCTTTCGGACTTGTGCATGTGGCCGTCCACGCTCCGATGGCAGTTCAATCGGTGGAACTTTTTTTCTTTATCTTTTTTGTTAAAAAAGAAAAAAAAAAAAGCTTGCAAAGAGGCAATTGTGCAACAGTTTTTTAAACAATTCATAAGAGCTAAGAGATAAGATCCCAGAGAGGAAAACAAAAAAAAGAAAAAAACACTCTCAGGAGTCGCTCACAGTCCTCTCTCGAGTCGCTCGGCTTCAGACAACATTCCAGGAGTCTTTCCCAGAGTAGATTAATTAGTCTCGGTGGATGATGATCATAAAGTAAGCAAGCCCCCTGGATGACCTCAATCAGTCGTCACGACACATCAGCGCAACACGCTTCTTTCTTCAGAGTCTTCCAGAAATCCAATCTAACAGCCTATTCAAACAAACGCTTCCAGTGCTATCAAACTAAATGGATCCAATTGGCAGATGTGACAAGAGGTCAGCTGTCATTTTATTATTTGTCCTAGAAGAGTAGATAATAAACCCTTTGAATTGTAAAAGGCTGCGGCCAGTCTGAAGGAGTGAAAGTCGAGCTACAGTTCTGTTCAAACTCTCTAGGAGGATGGAATCGTCGATGTCCAAACATTAAAGACTTCTGTACAGCTGGTTCAGTTTGGCTGATGCTTTGGAAGGGTTTCATGGAGAAACAAAAAGAAAAAAAAACACAGAAAACTAAAGAGACTACCAGCATCCTCCCTGTAGGACGATGTATTTCTATCGTCCTCGACACAAAGGGACAACTGTGAGATGATGACATGACGCCATGGTCGCCACTTCAATGGAGGACGACCAAATCTGGTGGGTCTATCTTTTCTAAGCGTCCCTCTGCCATCCACTGCTGATATTCCTTCCACTCCACCTCTTCCCGTCTCCTCCGCTCCTGCTGACCTCCCTCTTCGGATCCCTCAGATGTGCCTTTTCATGTGCAGCGCCAAGTGATCCGACCGCGAGAAACACCTGCAAGCAAGCAAGAGAGGAAACAGAGAACGGCTCGTTAGGTCTTTAACATAGTTTGTTTTGTCGATCGGGCTAAATGTTGCCGTTAGCCGGCGAGCGCCGGGCTGCTAATGCACACACAATTAGTATATGTGTAACTAATTCATAATCAGCGTTTTCAGCGGCACTCCTAATGACTTCAGCTGCGGCATGAATAACTACAGAGCCTGCAGATGAATCTGCTGAAAGCGTGTGGGAGGGGAAGGGAAGCGGCGCGCGAAACATGTGCTGCAAAAACAGCGGCTAAATTAGATGAACCGGAGCCTCTCATCTGAAAGATCGGGCTTGTGGAATAGCTGGGGCGTCGCTCCATGCTGAAAAGTAGAAGTGCTCTGAGCTCTTCAAAAAAATGTTCATTAAAAACGAGTATTTCAACCTGATTGCCACAAAACTGACATAATAAATGCTTTCAGATGGTGTTTGCTTGTACACACAGATGCAGCCATAATGAGACATCTTTTTTCTTTTTCTTTTTACAGAGAAATACAAAAGCTGCATTCCCACGGGAAGTGCTTTTGAAAAAGAAGTGTTGCTTTCTTAGAGATAATTGGAAGTTGCATGTTTTTGGTGATTAGTCAGTAAACTTGAGTTTGTACTTTGGTAAAGAGGTTAAATTTAACAATGTTTAGCAAAGGAAGAGAACACAAATACTTCAAAACTGCTCTATTACCTTTTTGGTGAGTGTGTTTGAAATGAAGTACATTGTTTGGAACAAATGCTGCAGCTTCCTAAATCTGACTTCACATAAGCCGAACCTTTACATTACCGATGAAATAAATGGTTTAAAGCTCGAACATGTTTTCCTCAGATCCTGTACATATATACGATGTAGCCCACAACTCATTTTGTCAACGCCAACCCATTCAAAGTCCACTGAGACCAATGCAGACGTCAATCAACACATTGGTGTGAAAGACGTTCTGCATGACCATTGCCTTTATTCTTGAAAGAACCATCGCAAGAGGAGAAAATGTGACATAATGAAAAAGAAATGCAGTAATTTCACAGTTGACATTGAGCGATATTTCAAATATTGCTTGAAGTTGAGCTTTTGTAGCTCAGTGGGTCCCCCTGTAGCCACAGAGGTGAACGAAACTTTATGACAATATCTATTTTACCTTTTCTAACATTGTTACTTTACCAAATCACTGATTTGGACCTTACACACGAAATATATCGGCAGCCTTGAAATGGCTTATAAAATCACACAGTCGACAGATAATCATGAAGAGTCCTGCCTGAATAGCGGTAGTCTTTTCCATGTGTTGGCATGACGACAAAACCAGAAATATTTCAGAAGTCTTGTTTCATGAACACTACATTGCTCTAACCAATCAATTAGGACAACTTTATTTAGTTGTATTGAGTTGTGTGGATAGTGACCCCACAAGACCCCCAATCTTAAGTCTGTTAATAAAAACTCTTGTTGTAGATGTCAGAATGTCACACGTTAAGTTTTCCTAAAGTTTTTTTAAATAGTCTAATCTACGGCCGACATAAGTCAACTTTGTAATGATGCCATGATGTCATGATGCAATGATGCCGTGATGCAATCATGTCATGATGTCATGATGCCATGACGTCATGATGCAATGATGTCATGATGCAATGATGTCATGATGCCATGATGTCATGATGCAATGATGCCACGATGTCATGATGTCATGGTGCAATGATGCCATGGTGCAATGATGCCATGGTGCCATGATGCCATGGTGCCATGATATCAGGATGCCATGATGTCATGATGCAATGATGCCACGATGTCATGGTGCAATGATGTCATGGTGCCATGATATCAGGATGCCATGATGTCATGATGCTATGATGGAATGATATCTTGATCTCATGATGTCATGATGCTATGATGCCATGATGTCATGATGTCATGATGCTATGATGCCATGATGTCATGATGTCATGACGTCATGATGCTATGATGCCATGATGTCATGATGCCATGATGTGCGCATGACGATATAAAAGGAGTTGTGACTTTGGTTGTTTTTTGCCGATAGCAGGGATGGGAGACTGTGACATCGAGATTAATGACTTTACTAAAAGTCATTAAATACCTGTATTCCTCCATAACTGATATTTTAGCATGAGGGAAATAAAATGTGTGTATACTTAAGCTGGGGAGAGAAAAAAGTAATTATGTGCCTCCTTTCAGATCTCCTCCACGTCTCCAACTGTTGCTGCTTCTTCCTTCTGAGCGAGGGGCAGCTGTCTGAGGTGCCAATATGAGTCAGTGTTTGGCCGAGAGCAGGAGTTTACATGTGACGTGAGACGAGCCACCGCTCATCCGTCTTACTGTCACCTGCATCTGTGTGTGTGTGTGTGTGTGTGTCCACACATGAAAACACATGTGGGATAAATGAACTGCTACGGAGGCATTCATCGGTGTCTGCGCGTGCACGTGTGCGCTCGACGAGACAGATGGTAAAGTATGTGTCACGACCCGGGGGCACGGCACCAGCTGGCACACCGTGGGTCTCGTCTCCTCCTCCTCCACCCCCCAGCCCCTGCCTCAATCTTCCACCCCAACTTTTCCTCCTCCCCCTGCTTTCTCCCCTCTTCCTTCATCTCAGCAGGGTGCTGGGCCCTTTGTGACTCTTGACAAGAGGTGGGCCCGAATTAGGGATGTGTCTGCACGAGGAGGGGGTCCGGGGTACTGTATTTACAGTCTGCCAGATGAGACCTGATGAAGCGGACCCTGCCAGGCCGGCTGCACTCTTGCGGACATTAAGGCAAAGTACCCTGGGTCAGGTGGGGTTTCTTTTTGTTCCTTCACAATGGACTTATGCATGATTCAAGAGGTCACATATTCAATCACTTGTTGTATTGTGAGCGATTTTCACACTGTCACTGTTCTTCTAAAAGGCACATACAGTGTATTGTTGGCGCCCCGTAGGAAAGAGGGATGACATCTTTGTCAATTTCCAGCCTCGTGAATAAATAAAGGCCATTGCATTTAATTTGGAAAAAGATTCAACTTACTAAAAACGGGAAAATCAAGTGCTTTGGTTAAATAAATAAATAAATTAAAAGAATTATTTTGTTTATTTAGACAGCAAAACAAAATATTTTGATTAAAAACTGATGATGTGAATAATCTCTCACTTTTTAATAATGTAAAAATATGCTTTTTAGTGGAAATAAACACAGAAATTGTCGCCGTAAACAGTGATCATTAGGGTCCACAAAGATTGGCAGCAATTATGGCTGGTTGGCTTGATCCAGTTGGTACTTTAGGTCCAGAAACAACTGAGGCCTTCTAAAAGTACACCAAATATCAATCATCCATTGGTCACATGTCAACTTTTATGAGTTGCAGCATCCTCTATTGGTGAAATTTGGTGTCATGTGAGGTCCAGTCATAGACGGATACGAGTCTCTATGAACCAGCCAAGCATGATTTCATTGGCTAGCAATTGTATATCTAGCTGCAACATGACTGGCTGAGAGCATGCGTTAATGTTGCTTAAGTTGGAAATTTCTCATCTTTTGATGGAAGCATCAGACCTACAAAATTCATTTCGGCAACAGATGACATCACCCTCTTCAAAGTCTGTGGAGGTGACGCATACACCATCTGGCAACACTCTTGACGTCCTTTCCAAACAACCAACAGTTTATGTCAGTTGTGCTGTTCATTTAACATGCTCATTGAGGTCTGCAGGCTCTGAAATGTTAGCCTGGCTTCGCCTGCCCAAGTACTTCTGCTAAATTTCATTCTACTTCACCACTTCGTCTCAAAAAAGTAAGATCGACCCTCCTAAGGCTGGCACCGAGGAATCCGACGAACCAACAAGCAGGTGTGGCGTAGAGCCATGACGTAGCCATTGTGCCGGGGTTGAAATTGGAGTCTAGTTTAGTCCTGTGAGTGTTAAGTTAGTTTTTAGAACGGAAATGATGCAGTAGCCTTGAACTGAATATTCTCACATAACATACATCATCGCCAAACGTTAGTGATTGGTTTACGGGTACACCAGTGATTTTAAACTTCAGACTAACATTTGAAAATTGCAACTGTTCAGACTCTTTGCATATGAAGTATAAGAGTATGGTGAGGGCCAGACTACTGACCTTGGGATACATTTTACATCTGGGAAGATAAACAACTCTAATATGTGCTTTCCACTCATGTATAATCACTCTCGCTGTATAAAACGTTAAGTCCAAACTGTTTGGTAATGACTTTATAAGCCTTTCCAGATTGATGTGCAACAACTGCTTCTCTAAGACCATTGCTTATGTCTTTTCCTCTTGGCATTACATCAGCACACACCCAAAATTTGTCCTTTTTGGCTTCCATTTTTGTTAAATAAACAATGTTGTTGTTTGTCTGAGGCTTTGAAAAACGCAGAGCTAAACGAGGATTTTACGTAGAGTTTCAATAAGGGTTCAATTTAGAACCTGGTTCTAGAGTGGATCTGCATCTCTGTCCCAGTCTGAAAGCTCCACATCAAGGCCATGCATCATCATGGTGAGAGGATTCACCATTGATATGCAGCACCAGGCCTCACGTGAGCAGAGAGAGCGCCCTTTGGATCGTCACATTAGTAATCCTGCCAACCGCGCTTTCAAACTGGGTCAGTACCAAACACGTTTGAGTCGGTAACCGGCATCTTGTCGCGCTTCTTTACCCCACTGAAACTGCACAAAGCGCGGTGCTTCAAATGCCGAGCCTGGAAACTGGAAGAAAAGTGCATCAGACAGAGGGAAAGGAGGGAGAGGCGTGTTTTGACAGACCTGTCACAGTGGTTGCACTTAAAAGGCTTGGCGCCGGTGTGTTTGCGGTAGTGCCTCGTCAGCTCGTCGCTCCTGGCGAATCGCCACTCGCAGCCCTCCCACGAGCACTTGTATGGCTTCTCACCTGGGGCAGGAAAGGACAAAAAGAAAGAAAAAGTTGAATCACTTAAACACCAATCACACACTTAATTTTGTCTGCACCCCAGTGTGAACTGTGACCTCGAACACCAGGTGATATCTTCTTCTTCTGCAGGTTTCAAAATGTCCTGGAAGCTCTGATTCATCTCTCAACTAAAGACCCTCATGGCTCTTTTCTCCTCTTTCCTTTTCTATTTTTTTTTTTTCAGGACTAAAAAGAGAGCAATGTTTAACTGGAATGGAGGAGCTCCCACTGGTCTCCAATCTTGCTGAACACGCAAGAAGAGGAGTGGAAGGTTGAGAGAGAAGTGGAGCGAGAGAAGAAGCAAAGGATGGGGGGAGGATTAGAGACAAGGTGGATGCGAGACTGAGGAGGAGGAGGAGGTGAGATGAGACTGAGAAGAGAGGAAAGTGGAGTAGGGGGGTTAGAGAAGTGTTGCTGGAGTGGATTAAGGCTGCAGATGGGGGGGAGATGGAGATGGAGGTGGAGGTGGAGGTGGGTGATAATTAGGCCAGTCTCGTAATGGTACGGGTGACACAATCTGCCAGCTGCGTCCAGCTCCAAAAAGACATCACCTGAATCAGTCACATCCCATCTGGACCCGGATCACTGCTTGAACGGCTTTGACACAAACGTTGCTCTTAAAAATCACTGAAACTGGTTACGTGCAGAAAATAAATAAATACAAGAGAGAGAGAAAAAAAACAGGAGGTCAGTTGGACTGACAAGTTTATGAGAAGAATGAGAGGCAACATCTCTCTGCAAGTCAGGAGACTAGCTGCCCGGCGCTTCATTTGCAGGAATTATGCATGTTAGTAAGGTGAGAAACGGGGGTGCAGTTGGATCTGCTGCTGATGAGGTGAGGAATACAAAGTGATGAAACAGTAGCCTCCTGTGAGTGCTCATGAAATAGCAAAAAAAAAAGAGAAGAGGGTTTAATGTGAATAAATATTGCTTGTTAAAGTTCTTTTGCTTTAGATCCATCATGGTAACGCGTGATGGACCAGGTTAGGGCCATCCGGCTCCAGCCAATGACATTCCCAGGAGGCCGGGATGCCTGAGAGTGTTGCCTAGCAATGACAGCAAGGGGGAGGGGCCTATTAGTGAATGGGGGGGGGGTGTTGGTGAAAGACGAGAAGGCAGTAGTCAGTGCAGCTGGCTGGATCTGGCAACAGCACGCCGCTGCGAGAGGAGAGGAGAGGAGAGGAGTGGAGCGCGGAGGCAGTTGCCTAGTGACGGTAACCGTAGAGCTGTACAGGGCAAGAGGAGGGAGGGGGGCTGGGGTTGCTATGTACGCTGGTGTGCTGAGTTTGTGTGCTTGAGAGACAGAGAGAATGACTGCGTGTGGGTGCTTTTTT
>JBAMYA010000012.1:3845389-3884610 GCA_037176975.1 Arrhamphus sclerolepis | reverse complement strand
CCGATCTATGTGATAGTAATTATTTACAAATTTGTGAGCGTTCATGTGAAATACGGGGTCTTATATGTAGAGTGGTGGTGGTAGTGGTGGTACAGGAGGAGGAGGAGGAGGAAGGCACAGAGAGACCAGAGAGCCTGCAGCAGTACATAACCACTCAGCTACCGACTCCTCCAACGATACACTGCCCACGTTGCCTAGCAACAGAACCCCTCCCCCCTCCCCCCCGCTCTCCTCTCCCTCAAGATGCCCTCGTAGAAACAGGCGAGTTGAGCAGGTATGAGTTCGCCTTCAGAAACACACTCAAGTATGAGTGAGAGACAGAAACACGAGGGCAATCTTAAGTACCCCCCCTCCCCCACTGCTTTCACTGAATTGAAGCTGTGTGGAAAGGCTACTTTAAAGACAAACTGATTGACAGTTTTAAATGCCAATCAGTAACCTAATCGAACGGATTAGCCTAAACTCTGAAACATAATCTGATTACATTGTGTTACGTTGGGATTATCTAGTCTGTAAAACATATAATGTCGATTACAAAGATAAGTGGATTATTTGGACTGTGCCACTATTTATATATTTATTTTCGGGGGTGGTAGCTTTAAAAAAAAGTCCCATTAACCACCTTGGAAAAACACACAGAACCAAAATGCTTTTTCCCCTCCTTCCAAAACATAATTCTCATCTGTAATCTGATAACCGGGTGTTTCCCTGAGTCACTGTAATCCCATTATGTGGAATCTGTTACTTCCGAATGCCCGTGCGTGAGCGCGCTTTCTCTCTCTCCAGCCTCCCAGGTGCCAGCGTTGGAAGTTAATTACATTCCCTCCATTAGCTGGAGCCGGAGCAGGGCATCCGGGCCTCTGAGGTCATTATGGAGGCTCTCCGCCAGCACTTTAGCGGCTCCAGCCGCTCCAGCTACCAACGCAAACATGTCAGACAGAAGCATGGAAACGTGGGAATGTGTTGTAGATTTTGTAAGAAAATTATTTAAATGTCAATGCATTCGAGGATGGGAGGGAAAAAAAAGGGCAATTGAGTGATAAAATACGAGCAACAAAAAAAAAAGAGGAATGACAGCGTATCGGTGGCATAAGCGAAGGGAACGGAGGAGAGACCGAGGGCGGAATAACCCAAGAGTCCTTGTGTTTTACCCTTCCCCAAAATCTAATTGTACCATTTCTTATCTCCCATAAGCCTATTCACAAAAAAGCTCTACAGGGCACTGTCATTTTAACTCAGCCCGCCTAATTCCAGATTAAATCGTAGCCTTTTCTCTGTCTGTAATTTATGGAAATAACAACTAAGAAAAAAGAGGATTTGAGTAATGACATCTTTAAACTTGTCAGGATAATGGTTCAGTGAATGAGGGAGCCTGTGGCACCGCTGTCTCTTTCTGAAGAGGGTCCCTCCACTGTACCTCCCCCCGTTCTCGTCTTCATCTACTCTTTGTTTCACTCCACATCACACTCGCCTTTTCTTTGGCTTTTGTGCTTCCTTCTGTCATCTCGTATCAACACCCCCCCCCCTTCATCATTCTTCCTCGCCGGTTTGAAAAACGCGACAGATGTTTCTTTTCCACGCTTTTAAGGTGAAGCACCTAAAGTGACACTGATGAGGGGGAGGGGGCTCCTGAAGGATCCTTGTTCTTTATATAGAACATATACCACAATCATTAAATCACGATTATGGAAACTTTTCATCATTTTGCTAGATGGAGGAAAAAGAACGTCACATTAGCTGAAAGATCTACTAAAAAAGGAATGAAGAAACAGTTACAGTCATCTATCAAGCATAAGATCTAGCTGGTGTTTTGAGCCTTGAGAAGAAGACGATTTACAAAACCAACAAAATGCTTAAAAGTGGTGTAGAGATATTCAGAATTTAAAAAAATCAATAGACATGAACAACACAGGAAGCAAGAAGCATGACAACGGACAAGCAGGGGAGGGAGGAAACAATAGACAGCTGACACATAGAACAGAAGAAGAAAATCCAAAATATCAATAAAACACAAACGATGAGAGGATGGTTAAGAGGTGCAGTTCCTTGTATGACCAAAAGCAAGTTACACTCCATTGACTGTCATTTACAATGGCCAACTTCACGACATAAAAAAAACAAAACATATTTACAATCTGGACCAAAGAACAGTTTTGGTGTTCGGAGCCACATGTTTGAAGGAAAGTCTTTTCACTGTATGTACCCCATCAGATAAAACTGAAGTGGACGTCTGAGCGGGAAATCTAGACCTCACAGAGGGCAATCATTGTTATTTTTCAGAATGTAACATAGCTCGACCACGGTTAGGTCAGCAGCGGATAGCCATGGTAGCTCTGGAGGACCTCTGCCATCATTTCACTCCATGGTTCAGATGTTGCTACAAAAACGACATCTGAAACAAGGACAGACTCCTTCAGAATGAATGTAAAGTAACTAGACCACGAAACTACCACAAAAACTGCACTGTCATCCAGCAGAGGGCATCCTTTAATTTTACTCTATGTATTTTAATTTTCCTTTAGTTGGTTCAGATTTGAACTCGTTGAAAACCTTCAGCACTGATCACAACATTCTCCTGTCCCAGTAGCCATCTCCAACTAGCAAGCCCATTAAAACAACCAATGGCAGAAAAGATAGATACACTACTAATAGTTCATATAAAGTTATCACTTTACCATATCAGAACAACAAAGCAAGAAAAAATCTGTTGATGTAATTCACTGCATTTCTTTTTTATAGGGGAATAATATGACTGAGCCAACTGGACCAACTGAAACCATCCAGATCATGATACTACCACTAGGCATGATGGGTTCACCACGCCTCCCATCGCATTTCTTACCGTGAAGCAACGCATCCATGACTTTGAAACAGGATGAATATGGACAATCACATGACCTTTTCTTTCCTGAAGATGACTCAAAGGTTCAGATCGAGACAGCTGGACTTTGTTTTCTTTGCTCCTGAAAATGATTCACCTTTCATCCAGAAAGCTTTGTCAAGTCAAAACTGACCAGTTAGGAGTTTTGAGATTACCACCACTTATTTTAAATCAACAAAACTGTCTGGAAGGGAAAGTCCAGCTGCCTTGATTTGACCTTTTGAGAGCTACCATTACCTGGATTGATGAGAATCTACTATATCAGCATTATGTTGGAGAACCCTTAAACCAAATTCATTTGTAGTTTTCTTTGGAGCAGTGCAATAGTGAAACAGAATAACATTTTATAAGACTTCAGGAGTGGCTAGCGCAGTCATTAATGGCTAAATAACTGGTTCCCAGCTGAAACCTATTCAACACGGTAGCACTTTGAGTGGAAGGTGGATATTTTTTTCAGCAAACAAGAGAGAGCCACAGTTGTTCCCATAAGGATTCAGGGTTGGATGAGGTGAGCTTTTGTTCTTTTGATCATTCCAGCCAACACATAAATCTGCACGCTGGACACCACAGATGAGCCATCTGTGGATTTCTGTTTCTGACTATATTTAGACTTCCTGTCCAGCTTGTATGGATTTGTGACCGGATAGCACCAGTGGCACTGGTCCCCCAGTGCTGGCCCAGTTGGCAAAGGAGTTTAATTAGAACAGCTGTAGACATGCCACGCTGGGGGAAATCACTGACGGCATGTCTGCGCCCTTTAGTTGCAGTCAGGCCCATGCATGTGCACCGCGAAGAGCGTGATCACACGTACGAGTGTGTTTCTATTATCCTCAACATGCAGAGGTTGACAAGTTGAATTTTTTTCAAATTCACACCCATCAAAAATGCAAGCGCACACATGCCGGGTCTTCGCAGGGCAGCTTTGGTGATCTGTCAACTGAGCAGCGGATAAATTTAGAAGGCGGGGAGCAAAGAAATCTAATCTGAGATGCTATAACTTCATTTAACTTGATGGACGTACTGTGCAGTAAAAGAAACGGCTGTATGTGGCACATGTCAATATGCATCTTATTACACCCCTGAGTGCCTTCCTTTGAGGGCGGTTGGGTTTTATAACTATTTTTGTGAAATTATACGGTGCCCCAACATCAAACTGAGAAATGGCAGCCCAGACTTACAGAGCAAATAGAGGACGGGAGGACCTGGAGTAAAGCAGGGAAATGGTGGCCTATCCAGGTCAATCCATCCATCACTGTGCAGTTACTCAGACAGAGGACAGCTTCCTGACAGAGGTCTGAGTGGTTTGGGATTGAGATGGAGGAGCGGGAGAGTTATAGCTTCTCAACCTCACTCCCCCTCCCTCTGTCCCTTCCTTCTTGAGAGGAACCTTGACAAGAAGAACCTGCCCCGATTCGGCACTTTAGGTCTAAAGGGTCTGATAAAAAAGGTTTTTTTTTTCCTAACATCATCACATTTTCATTTAACATTGTGATATTTCCACATGGCACGGAGCCTGTTTCTGCAATTACAGAGCCGCTTCTTTTTAACATTTCTTATCTTGTGCATCTTTGTTCCTAGAAGCAGATGGATTTCCCTCAATTATCTCCAGTCAGGTTATCAAGCGTTTCGGAACCTGGAAGGGTGAGGAAGGATGGGGGGAATGAATGGCTGGATTGATCTGGAGCTCATATAAAGCCATAAAGATAATGCTGATCCTAGTGAACCTTTGAAAACTGCCCACATTTTTTTTATCTTCTCTGTGGAAAAACGCTTAAATAGCAATTACCACTGTACACCAAAAGCTCCAGACCTGAGAAGCTGAAACCTGGACAAGAGTGAGTGGAAAAGAACTGAAACTCATACGTTTCTTTAATTACCAGCAGATGAATCTACTAGTTGAGAAAGGTGATCTCAAAGCTGTCTTTCAAAAACAGGGAATGAATGGCTGGATCTCAATTTTAACATATCCAGATCGTATCTATGGACAGTCTGACCCTCCAAAAACCACATGATGTGATTCTCTTCTCCCCCAAATTTAATTCAAACCACACTGAGACTAAAAACCAAATATCCGCCTCATGATGTGGGTGTTGGGATCCATCCTCACTCATGAGGTGACCCCCTGGAGCTAGTTCAGGCAGGCATCTCAAGCCATGTTTGTGCTTGGTTTCACACGTTTCCAATTACTCCAGTTTGGTCACAGACTTTTATAAAAAAAAGATTCATGACCCTCAGACGGCTTTAACTTTGACCTACAGGCTTCGAGAACATATCGGTGGGCTTATCACCATCAATTTTTCTTATTAGCATATGGGGATTAATGGTAGCCTAAAGACCAAAATTTAATTTTGCATTAACTGACTGACTTATGAACACTGCACTATGATCAGTATCTGGTTTTGCTGACTTTTGGCCAACCAGTTAAACCAGTGTGTATCGGTTAAGTACAGACTGTTTGGCCTAAACATGGCCCCTATCTGTAGTTTTTATTTGGCACTGATTGATGGAGTTGACTAAAGGTGAGCCACATGTTCACTTTACATGATCTAATCTGCATTTTCTTTTGGACTTTGTCTGTCCCTCTACAGCCCATTTTAAAACACATTTGGACCATAGGTGGCCCATAAAAACCATACCATGGCCTAAGTTAGGTCCGATTCAGGAGTACTGGACGTCTGGATGACATAACACTATTTGGAGCCCAAATTAACCCATTTACTCTAAATGCAAAATTAAAAAACAAACAAATGGAAAAACCCGTAAAACAGGAAAAAATGAAAAGATTAGAGTGTTGCTATGACAATCTGACCACATGAAAGTGTGATGTGGGTCTGAGTTATGCTCTTCAAGTACTTCACCGTACTCCTATTGTTTCTTGGTTGAGATATTATTATATATCTCATTAATAAAATAAAATAGCATACCAAATCTTACATCATTATCAAGATTGGTGCTTCAAGAACTCCAAATGCCTCACGCCCCAAGCACCTCAAAGCCTGTGAATATGGAGGGTTTGAGATTGGGTCATTATCTGAGAAGTGCACTCTTAGTTGAAAATTATTCTTTGAAACATACCTACATAATTTTGAATATTAAAATATGCCCTAAAAGCCCTGAAAGCACAGATTATCCATGAACCAGCATCAGTGTTTCAGATAGTAGGCATGCATAGATGATGAAAGATGTGACTGAGTGATGTTCTCTCCTTCACATCTGCATTATGAGACTGTAAGACTTTATAGTTGGCCTGACATGTTTACTACGAACGTGCTCTCACCTGTGTGCGTCCTCTGATGGGCTTTTAGGTGGGAGCTCTTGGTGTACACCTTTCTGCAGCCATTGAACTGGCAGCGGTGGATCCTCTTCTTGTTCTCCGGCAACTCCCCGACCCCGATCACGCATGCGGCCCCCTCTTCTTCATCTTTCATCCGGACGGGAAGAGTGTGGCCCGTCACCAGCCGGGCCGCGCTGAGCCCCACTTTCCTGGCAACCAGCTTCAAGGTGAGCGTCCCGTCGGCCGATGCCGTCAGCGTCTGGTTGGGTTTGACGAGGTGTCGGCCCAGTTCCGGTGACGACGGGGGAGTCAGGGAAGTGACAGCACTCAGCTGGGCCTGGTGGACTCCTTCCACGCCCTCTGTGCTTTCAGACCCGTGTCCTTTGGGCTTGAGGTCTCTCGTCATCGCCTCGGAGGAAGTGGAATTCTTCTGCATGGGGCACAGGATCACCGGGGGTGGGCTCGGAGGTTCAGGGAGGCTGGGCAGACTGGGGAGAAGGGCGTCTGACAGCTCTTCTTCCCCGTCCTCCTTCAGATACGCCGGAGTGAGGAGGCCATCCAGATCTTGGTCGAAGAGCTCTGACAGACGTTTGGGCTCTGTCTGCAGGTAACGTTCCAGTTCCAGGCAGGTCTACAACCAAGAAGAATAGAAAGAACACATTCAGCTCACATCACATTTGGGGATCTGCGAAAACCCACTCGACAATTTCAACAGCAATCTGCCTTCCTCTCACACAGGCAGGCAACTTAGCAGCTCTGCTCGGCTGTCGCATGCACACAGACAGCCACCGAGACAGCCAGGATTACCTGGCAACTCCGGCAAGACGGCTGATTAAACTCTGATTGATTGCAACCGCTGCAGCGCGGAACGAAAGCGAGGCGAGCGGATAGTGGGAGGAAGTCCTAAACTGCACAGAACTCCTATCAAATGGCATTTTATGGAGCTTTTGACAAACCATGTGCGCGCCGCTTTCCACTGAGCCAAGATAGGAAGATTTATTCAGCTGTAGTTATTGTCTGCTTCATCCCTATTACCTCAAACACCTCTCCCTGTGGAGGGCAAATAAAAGGCTGCATCCCGATTTGTGTAAACTGGCATCCTGAGAAGTCTATTACTTTACAACGAGCTGGCAAAGCTCTAAGAACGAAGGAGCTAGAGAGGGAAAGGGGTGCTCCGTGTCCAAGGATGAAGCTATTATAATTGAATGGACGGCACCAGTTTGATCCTGGGGATGGTTGTGTTTCGCTTGTAGCCGCTAACCTGCTTTGACAGCTGAGATGGAGGCTAGCGGCTCCGCTGGGTGCGTGCAACTCGCCACTTCATTTGTGTGTAAATAGGCACTGACAGACGGAGTAGCTAGTTCCATTATCGGGAATAAGGCTGCACAGACTGAACACATCAGAGACATTTACAATCTTACAACTCCCCCATTTCCTTGTTTGCACCTTCTAAAAATAAAACTGCACTTTTTCTCTCTCTTTTTTTTTTTTTTTTCCCCTGAGGGGGGGTGTCTGTTGCTAAGGGAGTCTGGTTTCATTTCTGGTTTTCTTCTAGGAAACAAGGAGGGATTTTGACTGTTTGTCGTATTTTCACACTGACAAGTCCGCATCTACAGTAGTAAAAGATAAAGCCTGGTGCCTACACGTCTTCTTCTGCAGTGGCTTTTTTTTTTGGAGAAAAAAAAAATTTTTCCTGCACTACAGTGTGAATTAAATGAGATGGATTTCCACCCCCTTTTTATTCCTTCTTTCAGAGCCCAATTAAATATTGAATGTGTGCAGACATGATAAGGGGAAAAGCATGCACCGGCACCCAAGCTGATGTTCATAAAGATTATCTGCAATATCTTTCAACTCATTCTGCCCAGGTTGATTTCCTAAATTCCACCTTTTATATCCTCCTCTTCTTGTACTTCTTCTTCTTCCTCCTCATTGCTGGCACCCCTCCCCCCATTAAGGTGAGCACTAATTATCTTTTAAAAACCAGCCAGTTAAAGGAGACTTTGTGCAGCGAAACGCTGAGGACTGCAAACCAAGGTGCATTTGAGGTGGTTCAAGAGAGCGGAAAAGAGGATAGAGAGGCGAGTGGAGGAGGAGTGATGGAAGGACAAGGTGAAAGAGGCAGGAGAGGAGCGGGAGAAAGATCTTGACTTCATTTTCACCGTTGGGGGTGAATCCTTTTTGGAAGCATGACATTTGGCGTAACGGGATCCTTTCAGAGGGAAAGCCACAGGCCTCACACACATGCACACACACATATATGCACATGCACAGAAAAGGGGATCATGCACACTAAATGTTAGGCTACGACCCACAGTGACGCACTAGGATGTGTGACATGAGATGAAGTGCGTGTGCAAGTGTGAGTTCATCCAGACTGAGATACGTTTGACAAGGTAAGGAGGATGAAACAGGCTCCAGGTGAGTAGGTGGCAGGTATGACAAGCATATCATGCGCTCTTTTATTTCCTCTGTCTTTCTCCTCCTTCTCCCCATCCCTCCATATTCCTTCTCCTTTCCTTCCTTTGCCCTCCTCCCCCAGGTGGTGACATTAACATTGTTAGAGAGAAGGTCATGCAGCTGATCAGCATTTCCTGTGTGCACGGTCTGGAGTGGTGTGGGTGTATATGTGTAATTAGGCAAGTTTGCGTGTGTGTGCCCATCATTTGGCAAGTGCATGTGCATGTGTGTGTAATTATGCCACTTTACGTGCAATTATGCAGTCCTTGTGCGAACACCTACACACATGCACAAACACTTCTGCTGATCTCGTGGCCTGAAGGGGCAACCAAGAACCAAACAATCAGGAGCCAAAAAGCTCAACGTGACAGCCAAAAAAGACGTCTGGACAAACGCCGAACTGGAGAGCTAAGATCAGTTGGCGCAGCGCAAAGCCCATGTTCGTTTCCTCGAGGGCTTTCAGGATGATTCCTTCATGTTCGCCAACATGAAGCTGAGACAATCCAGTGGCTGTTCCAGCAGCTGCCCCTCCCCCACATCAATGAAGGGTTGGGTCTGAATCCATTAACATTCGCATGCATCATGTTGATCATCTCATCAAATTACAACAAACAGCTCAAGGTTTCAGCTCTCAGATGTTTGCACTTTCTTCAAAGACTGAATAATGGGGTTTTTCAGTAAGAGACAATTCCCTCAAGCAACCCACGTTCACAATACTTTCTTAAAAAGCTGTTTGACAACTTAAAGCAACACTAAGGAGTTTTTATACCATATCAAAATATCAGCTATATTTTAAGAATATTTGATTGCTTTTTCAGAAACATACAAACATGTCTCTGCTTTTTGCAGATGATGTGGTCCCGTTAAAGTCAGTCTTCACCTCGCACCTCACGTGGTTTGCAGTTGAGTGTGAAGCAGCGGGAATGCGAATCATCACCTCCAAATCTGAAACCATGTTTCTCAGTTGAAAAAGGGCATCGAGTCAGGTAGTGTCTAAATCGAAATACTTTAAGCATCTCAGGGTCTTATTCACAAATAGCTCTTGTGGTCTCCTGACCCTACTCTCAGCATCCAAAGTAACTCTGGACTCTTGTTTCCAGTTGTTTCCTTGTCGATCCATATCGCTTTACAGCCTCCTGTCACACATCAGCATTTAAGAATTTAAGAAAATGATCCTAGTTGCTAGTTTCAAGTTTTCTCCAATACACAGTTATGTTTATTATGTTGACTGATACCTTCTTATTGGCAAGTGCTAATCATGTGGGTGTGTGCCATTCACATCCATCAGTATTTTCTTTTATAAAGCACACGTCTGTACTGGTCAGATGATATACTGGGCTTGAAATGATAGTTGGACACCAAAATGGATGATATTGTGATAGCCATCAATCAGACAAGCATATCTTCGAAGTGTACAATGCTTTAATTTAGAGAATGGTGCTGTCTCAAATCAAAAATGACAAAAACTGAAACCCTCTCATTCATATTTGTGCACAATCCCAGCTTTAAAAAACTCAAAACATCTCTGTAACAGAAATCAAAACTGCAACATTTTTCCTCACAGCCTCGTGTTGTTAATTTTCACAACTTGCAGAGCATCTGACCACGCATCTAACGCAGCATAACTTGACGGCACAGATGAAATTCTAACACACTTTAACACCAAACAACAGCACACACAACACTTTAGCTTGCTAGCTAGCCTGCATTAACAGCACCATCTGGGAAGGCTGTATATATCTGACAGAAACAAGGCTGATGGACCCTTTTTCTTCTCATAGCAGCTCTGAAGGTGAGGCGCAAAAATTGGACTGAGACACTGATGAATATTTTTGTTTTCTTATTAAAAAAATAACTCAAGCTTTCTGTTGATTGTCAGTCTCTGTTTATTCTCGAATTCTTCTTTCAAAAATGATAATTGTTTGATTTAAGTTTTATTTTTCATTATATTAGGATCTCTCCACAACACTCTCCCAATGTTGACTAGTAGTTTTCATTATGTTACCATGTTTCTTTGCTGTCATTGGTTGTAGCACTAACTAACTGCGTGCAGAGGCAGTTTGAGAAGCAGCAGTTGGTCCCACTTCCTGGAATAGGAGGCCCTATGGCTTGTTTTTAGATCCTGGATCTTTCTACATCTGTCTAACGGGCTAGATTTTTCAAGATTTTGGTTAGCATCTGTGCTAACTTGCCTCCCGCTGGGTTGCAGGTTGTTGTTGCTTAAAGATGTCCAGCCCTGCGGCTTTTATGTAATTGGTGTAACACAAATTAGGCCTGGGATACTTTCAGTTAGTCGATGCATTCGCATTGGTTTATGTACACAACCATCTGCATTGTGAACGTTTTTATTTCCGTATTATGCAGGCAGAGCCCGAAATACCAGAGGTCTCTACTTGGGGAGAGAATGCAGACAAAAATACAACCGTATAAAAGAAGTGAGACAGAATAAGTTATTCTTTTGTTTGTCTTACAGTCACAGCCAACAAAAAAACACCAGCATCATTGGAGATGTTTTTTTCAAGTTAGGAGTTCTTTTTACCAATGTGGGAAACTGACGAGAAACGCTCAGTATTTTTCCTACATACTTTGCAACGTATGATGACTTGTTGGCTGTTGCACCAGGTCAATACAACCAATGTAACACACAGTTGGCGGTTTTAAATAAAAGGCCGTAACTGCTGAGGAGCTTTGTGACGGTCAACTGTTGCTCTGACCTGCACGAGCATGCTCAAGGTAATATAGCATCTCAGATATACATCTTGATACGTTCCAAAACCAAAAGAATGCAGGATACGCGTCAGCCATGATGCGTTCGCTTATGCTTTGTACACGGCAGGTGTATTCCAGGCCTTAAGGTCCAAACAGTTGTGAAAATGTAGAAGTCAGGCATCATCGCCAACACGCCTTCAAGAGTCGATGCAAAACACAAAAATATGGTTGGGCACTTTTAGCACCCTTTCATGTCATTTAACCCGACAATGTAAGCTGAAGAATCGTCATCTAAAGCACTTTTTTTCCCTATTGCGTTCAAATTTCTATTTACCAATGACTGAGACTTCTTTTTCACATGGCCAATTTTATGAACACCACCCACAGCAAAATGGGCAGCAAACGACTGTGCGCTGACGAAGTGGCTGAGAATAAATTGGTCCTTTTCGCAGCTGATGTTTTGTCATCGCAGAAAATGAAATCAGCGGTGTTACTAATAACTTCAATAACGGCTCAATTCCATTCAAGTGTGGCAATAAGCTGTGTGACAGCGAGTAACCAGCTCGCTGAACCTGAAGGAGCTAAATGGAATTCAGTGATCATTAATTTTACTATGAGCACTTGTGCTGCTCTCACTGTGATGTGTCAAAATGCCAGAGATACAAAAAAAGAAAAAGAAAAAGAAAAAGGTCCATCAAGATAAATCAAGGAGCGCGAGGTGCATAGAAGACCTGTTTTGACCTTTTTGTCCATCACCAGCCACTTTCCTGGTGATGTCAGGCAGTGTCTCGTTTAATTGGTTGAGCAGTGAAAGGTTACGACTAATTCAGGTCTGAGTTGATACACGAGTGCAGCAGTGAGGCATGAAAACCTTCAGATAGGTGCAAGATTGTCAAAAAACAAAACAAAACACAAAATCCTGCACACAGGACACACCTGAGGTGAGAGACAGGCTTAAAATACAGCAGGTGTGACAAATATTTGCTGATCGCAAGACACACACAAGCTGAGAGCTCACTTCTATTTTTTAGTCTTAATCTCCTCACTTCTCCTTCTCCTCATCGCTGTCTCACCCTCCCCTTGTTCAGGGAGCCCTGGGCCTGGCAGCTGATCCTCTCTCCCCGTTGCCTCCCTTCACATTTGGCCAGAGCCAAGCCGCTTGCCATCAGCATCAAAGCGCACGCTGCCTCCCAACTGTTAGCACCCCACTACTTGACTAATAAAAAGCATGGGTTATAAATATGAACAGAGGAGCATGCATAATGCCCCAAAGGCAGGCCCAAAACACCACTAAACAGATAAATGTAATGGGGAGGATACAGCTCATTAATTTTAGGATGATCATGTTTGGTTTTTAGGGATGACATGATGGAGACAAGGTGCTATGAATATCATTCAGTGATCATGAAAAGGACACGACTACTCGGGGGGTGCGTCAGCTGTGTGTGCGGGGGGGCAGTGTGCTCGTTGGTTGGGGGTAGGAGGCTGTCACATCTTTTAAGAGATGATGACCTATGATTCCCTGCAGCAGGGTTGCATAATTTTGAGAAAAGAGATGTTTTTTTCATTGAATGTACATAGTATGCAACTTTTACTGTGGTTTTATTGAACTTGTGATCTCAATATGATGGCAGGCCACATATTTAACTCTTAGAGCTCAAATGGTACCTTTACTCTTAGTGAGTTGTTGTGGGAATAAGAGACAACTCCTTATGTGGACATCAGGGGGGTTGTATTTTATTCATACATTCAGCACTTTGGTCAGTGGTTGTTGTCATTAAAGTGCTTTATAAATGGCTGCATGGGCCTGGAGGGCAATGTGGTGCACTAGGGGAGGTGCATGACACTGGCGCAGCACACCAGCACCAACTGTGATCCAGTCTATCAATGGTTGTGGTCACTGGCCGATGGTGAATAATTGTATGAGGTCAACAACACTGCTTTATGTCTGACTGCTGAACTGATTTGTTTCTAGTGAATACGAGGGTTACATGAAGATCACAACACAAGCATTGTTTTGCTAAGTGAAGCTAGCAAGCAGCCTAAAGTCACATACTGCAAAATTGGGACAAGAGGTGAAAAGTTATATTTTTCCGATTTTCGACGGGAAAAGTCGCTGGATATGTCGCAGCTTTATGAGCGATGAAAAGCACAGACTTCCCGGTTTTCTTAAAGGTAAGAGTCTCAGTCGACTTTTAAGACTCATTTTATTGCTCCACGTAATGCTGCGCTCCTGCTACCTGCTATTTATTTCAATCATTTTCTAACAAGTAATGAGCAAATAAACAGAAGTATCAGACTAAAGAAGCATATAAAATTTTTATTATCGAAGGCAAAATGATGTCTCATATTTGTCAGTGGCAAAAGTATGTGACTCCCTTGGATCAGCATTTTAATTGAATGTGTAATTAGACTCTGATCTCTCAGTCCAATCTCCACAATAGTTATTTGAGGAAATGTGTGATGACATAAAGATTTAAATGATCGTCAGAAAGAATAAATGATGCTCATCGGACTGGAGAAGGTTACAAAAAAATGACTGGTGTTTGGACAGCTGGTAGCCATCTGTTCGCTAGAGACCACCAGCCACAAGGCTGAAACTAAAACTAAAAACGGAGCCTCTTAATTTAAATGAGAAGCATATGTTTGAAAAAGGAAAAACACTGCAAGCACGAGAATCAAATCCCTTCTGTGAAGCACGGTGGAGGTTGTATCATGATTTGGGACGTGAGGACCTGAATCCAACCCAGAGAAAGTTTATATGTACGTATAAATGTCAAGGAACTATGTGTTCATGTTAAGAAACCCAACAAAAAGCCGGTCCTGAAAGTGTATATCGTGGAAGGATCCAAAAAAACAATTCAGCGCCCGTAAAGTTGTAACGGATATAAAATGTAAATACAGATGAAAAAGATTATTTTAGTACCAGGCTGTAAATGTGTTTAATTCTGAAGTAAAGTAATTTAACATGGGAGTCAGCACCTAGTGGTCAGTGGAAGAACTGCAACAAAACATACATCCAAGATGAACATCAACCCGGAAGTGGGACGGTTGCTGCTCTGCTGATGTCACAGCCTTCGTTTCGTTGGGTTTAAGCCTCTAATGTGGCTTCCAGACGTAGTTTCGTTGATACTTCAGAAAAAACAGTCTAATACTAAAAAAAAAACCTTCACAAAAGCAGTCACTGATGCAGTTAAAGATGTAATATTAATTTGGTTTATCTCTCTCTTTTTTTTATCTTTTTGGTCATTTTCATGCAGATATACGTGATAAACTGACAAGGATTCACAAACTACCAAGCTCCATTATGTTTGATCCTTTGTCTTTTGATGTGAACATCCTTCTGTTGACTTCAGAATTATTCACAAGAGCAGATACGTTCTCCATAAACCCCTTTTGTCGTCGACATGACGCATTTATGATTTGTTTTGGCCATTTTCGTGGCAGGAGTTCGCTTACTCATTTAAAAAAAAGTGAGTAACATTCATGTCATGGATGAATTAACATACGCTCCTCTGCTGCTTCGCTCCGCTTTCTTTTGTTGTTTCCCATTCAAATGATGGTCCATTTGTTGCTTGTTTTGTGCTTTTATTCAAAACGGCACAATGCCGTTGGTCACAGAAAATAAGATGGCCTTGGCTCCATTCACAGGGTGTCAGTGTGACATCAGCTCTGATTAAAATGCCTCTGAAATTAATCACAGCATTACCCCTACAGGTAGGCCACAATCACGTCAGCGCTCATCAAAATGAAAATATTTCCTGTAATCAATTGTCTTATCAGCTGTCTCTTTGCTTTCATTTGCTTTTTATGGCGTGCAGACTTTGTTTCCAGTCATGTTTGTTATTGCTGCTTGTAAATCAGCCGCACTCTTGACACCTTTATCGAAGCAAAAGTTTGCTTTGGCACTTGATTCAAAGGGGCTGTTTTTCCAAGCGGTGTGCATCTCTGGTCATGTGTTTCCTCCTGCCACCGTGTGTTATTGGGTCTGTGTCTCTCATTGATCCGGTGAGCCGGGCCGAGCCATCACTTTGAGGTGACAGCTAAATGACCGGTAGCCCGGGGCGGCGGCCATCTCGCCATCAGCCTTTGTGTGTGTGTGTGTGTGTGTGTGTGTGTGTGTGTCGGGGCGTCTAATCGATACAAAATGATACCGAGCAGGAGCTCATCAGCAGTGGCCATCGCAGCTGACAGGAACGGTAATCTATAGCTTCACTGAGCAATACTTAGACAGCACCCCCACCGCCAACACCTAACACGCCCTGCCTCCTAATCTCGCCTTCGGGGTTTGCGACTAACTGAGAACCCCCAGATTTCAGAATTTCAGACGCCCTTGGAGAATGGTGTGGCGTCATCGGTGGACCCCAGCTGAGTGGGAGGTGGGGGGGGGGACCTGCCTACGGGCCCAGAGGCAGAGGACGGATTGGGGGTGCATAACCCCAAGTTCTGGTGAAGAGCAGAAGCTCATCTCGTTACCGATATTCTCAGTGGACCGAGCAGCAGGGGGTGCAGAGTTTGATGTTGGAGAAAGGCTGGATGCCCTGGCTGTTAGATCAGGGGTGTCAAACTCTCTCACATCACCATGGTTACGTTAAAGGGCCAGTTACTCTTCTCTCATTTCCACTAGTTCCTGGAAAAACAAGTAAAGGTTTTGTCTTAAAATTTCAAATTTCACAAAATGCGCAGCTTTTATACTAAAAATCACAAATTTCTCCTGTATAATCTCAAATGTCAAAAAGCTGACATTTTCATGAAAGGTTCATTTTGTTGTAAAATCGCTAATTTTGCAAGATTGAGAGTTGTTTTTTTAACAACCGAAACTTCATAAATCACAAATGTCAAAAGATTGTAACTTTTAACTTTAAATGACTGAATTGTTTATTAGAAAATATTAACTTTTTGCAACATTTTGACATAAAATTACAAGTTGCAAAATTGAAAATTGTGTATAATTTCAACTTTTTGTCCTAAAATCACAATAAAAGGGTTAATTTACAAAGATTTTTGCTTCTTTTCTACAAAAATCATAAATTCATCTTTTAGAATGCCTGACTTTTTTGGTAAAAGTCAATTTTGTTGTAAAATTGCTAATTTTGCAAGATCAGAACTTTTTAAATAACAAAAACATACAATCTTTCAACATTTAACTTAAAATTACTATTATTGCTTTGGAAAATATTAATCTTTTGGAACATTTTAACAAAGTTACAAGATGTAAAATTGAAAATTTGGGTTAATTTCAATTATATTACAAAAGTCTGAGAAAAAATTAGCAACTTTTTGTTTGCAAACGTTTGCTAAATCCTGACTTTTGGTCTCCTGGCTGATCTCCTCGCGTGTTATTCTACTTTTTGATGTCAGAACCGACTCAAACAGGCGGTCACATAGAAATGTCGTCCGTGCATGCACTCGCGGACCAGAAAACGTGGAGTGGCGGGCCGGATTTGGCCCGTGGCCCTCGGGTTTAGGGTGAAGAAAACAGGGATAAAAATGATTCTGCAGATGAGACGAGGAAAAGAAAAACAGGAGAAAGATATGAAGCTTGAAATGCCACAGAAAGGAGACGGCGCTCACCTCCTCATTGACTAACAGCTCCATCTCTGCAGGCAGCCACCTTGCTTCAGATAACACACTACGGAAACAGCTTAATTACACACGCGGCCTTATCAGGCGACATTAGCCTCGCAGTAATAATCAGCCGCTCCGTCAAAGCCTGGCAACGCAGCACCTTGAGGCAGTTTTACACAGAGCGGGCCTCAAGCTGATAACAGACACCGCCAGTTGTTAAATCACAGTTTGCTGACGGAGTTTGAGGCACTAATCCACATTGGGTTGTAAACCTGCCACATTCTCTATACACAGTCAATTTCTGTTTGGATGGGTGCTCTAATAGATATTTGAAGCTGTGGCAGACAGCATATTCTGGTTCGCTGGACGTACTTGCTCAGATTCCACTCAAAAGAGGGATTGTTCCTTTCTGAACGCAGTGAGAGAATTGGGTTTAGTCTGATAGTTTCAGGCAAGACATCTCCCCGCTAAGCCCTTTGTTGCAGGAGGTTTACGCTACGTGTACGCGCATGTGTGTGTGTGTTTGTGTGTGATCTTCAAAGCGCCTTTCATCTGGCAGGAAAACCACAATGATGGAGCACTCAGAGCGCAAAAACCTTGTGACCTCTGCTTAATGGAGCAGAGAGATGTTTCCCGTCGCTTTCTCTGAGCAGACACAACAACAGAAAAGGCACGCGTCCACGTCGGGCTGACGGTGGGGGACCACCTCTCCATCTTCACATGGCACAGCAGTGCTGACAACATGGACGAGGGGAAGACAAGAGCGGGTAATCGTGTACAGGTCAGGCTAAAGTCACCGACAAAGATGTCAAAAATATGGCATATTTACAGGTTAATAAATAAATAACGTGTCTAAAATCTACAAATCTCTGTTTGTGATAGCTTTATTTTGTTTAGTATTGAGGGACAACTGTTAAACCTATTGAAAAGCACCACTTTTACTACCAATCAAATATCAGACAACTGCTCTGGAGCTTGTTCAGGCTGGCAACTCAAGCGAGTCTTTCATCCCTCTGCAACGTTCATTCCAATCACGCCATCTCATTCAACAAATTACACTTGTCTCCTCCTAGTCTGATGTCTCTCGCTTGCCAAGATCAATTCACTTTCAATTCAGTTCATATATAAATATATAAACATGTGTAGGCTGCAGGCACTGAGGTGGTCAGAGGGTCAGGCTGCAGGTCAGCAGTCAGCTCGCCTTCATCTAAAGGCTCCAAACTGACGGAGGGGCTTAACTTTATCACCCCCAATATCTGTACGTCTGCTAAATAAGTGGGAATTGATAAATCAAAACCTAAGTGCCAAGAGTAGAGACATTCTGATATGATATTTTTTTTAAACTTCCAGATTTGGGCATCTTCCAAAAACAAATACGAGTTTAATAACAGTTGCTGACATAGTGCTAATGGTACACAGAGGAGCTCCATCCATTACTTGTGCCCTGATCAATAAAAACACAAAGTCACAAGGCAGTTTTGTGTAACTTCCTCTGGTGAAAATAAAGTTGAAACTGATGGTACATTAAAAATAAATACCGGCAGACACCATTAATTAAGAGAAATAAGAGAAGAGAAGCCTTTAATCGTTCCACAGCAGGGAAATTAGCTGATACTGTGAAGAAACCTGAACTCCACCTTTACCAGAAATATGCCACCTCCAATCTCAAGGGGTCAATGTCATGGTAATGATCCCAGTGTCACTGGGATTGGTGACATCACAGATCCCAGTAGTTCAAGAAGCATCGAGTCACGAAGTTCACATCCCTCTGTATTTCCTGTAACCCAGAAGTGTGTAGGGCAAAGCTGTAACAAGGGTTTTCAAGAGGAAAAAACAGTTTGAAAGGTAGCTGGACTGACTGATATTCAAGTAGAGATTGGTCTGACAGTTCAGATGGAGCTAATGCAGCTATATTCTGACTCTCCAAACTGTTAGTGCGAAGTAACCTGAGCCAATTTGTCTTTTAAGTCATCATCAACCCATTTGCCAGAGTTGACTGTTATGGGTTTTAGAGTTTTGAGTGCACACTGTAGAACACTTTCCGTCATTATCTCAAATGGGTTGTCTATCTATGTGTGCTGCCCCTCACTTCAGACGTTTGCTCCAGGAGACTGGCCTGGCCAAAACAGTTAGAAAGGGCAACAGGAAGTGGTGGAAAATGCAACACTCGTCTGGCTGACCACATGTGTTACTGCCCTGAATGCTTCCACTGACAGGGCGGTATCACGTCTGCAGCGCACTTGTTCCTGAAATTTTCCAACCAGACCTGCGGTAAAACCTCTGAAGTGAAGGTTTTACTCTCAGTGTGCACAGCCACAGCACAAAGTTGAACCTTTTTAGCTATTGAAGAATGCAACAAACATGGATGACAATACGAACCGCCAGATCAGCCACGCAGTCAAACTTCACATACATTTGGATCTAATGAAGCTCAGTCATGGCACTGGGGACAGTACTGCAGGCCAGACGTGGTCCAAAAGGTCGTGACTGGGAGCTAACATGGGTTATGGAATATTTTACATGGGTCATATGTAGCCCAGATGTCATAAATTGGATTTCAGAGGCGTTACAGCAAGTATGAGAGCCTGGTACAGCCCAAGACCTGAAGAAAATGCTAATTTAAGGAATGTCTACTGGATATGTGGCTTAGTTTAGAAAACTGCATTCATTTTGAGTCAATGTCATCAATCAAGACAAATCAAATCCCTAATAATCCTATGCTTCCTGTTCTATGTTGCTGAGTTTCTTGTGAATCTCTTGGCTGGTGCAGATGACAAAGATTAGTCAAATCTGGGCTACTTCTGGCTGCTGTGACTGAACTGCAGTAGCGGCAGCTGTTATGTGCAGCACACATGGACCACGTGGACATCAGGGGGGTTAGTGTGGGTCACGGCTTACATTGTACTATCCACACGTGGTCCAAATGTAGAAAGCAGGCTCTAAAAAGACCTAAAGACCATGGACCATGTTTAGTCCAAAGGTTGTTTCTCTTTTAGGGATTTGGATGGTAGATGGGACAAAAATGTGCAAAGTCTCTCTTTTAATCTTCATTTTCAACCGAGAACATCTTCTCTCATTTTCCAAAACTTAGATTCATTACTATAAGCTTTTTTTCTGCCATACGTACCGAGTTGCGATCCCATTTCACGCATTTCCTGCGTTATTTTTGCACCAGAAGAAACTACAGCTGTCACATATGGATAATCCATCTTTCCCCACAGACAAAGCGACACGTGCATCCTTTCCACGCTGGAAGTAGCTCGACAAGTGAACTCGTGAGGATCTGCCGACCTTGAGCGCGATGCAGACTTTATTAAGACGTTATTATTGTCGGGGTACAACAAGTGCACCGCATATAAAGACCTCTTTTGCTGCATCTAAATAGCCTGTGACAAAGTGTGGAAAATGCCTTTGTTCTGGTATTAAGTGGAGGGTAGGAGAGGTGAGGGTGAAATAGGATCAAGAGAAGAGAAGAATCATCTCGAGACCGATGGAGAAGAGGATGAGATAGAGAAGCAGAAGAGGAGAATAGCAGGGCATGGAGGAGCGGGAGGGGAGGTTATAATCCCGACGACTGTTGCACTCGCTGGGGAGGGGAACTCTGTCTCTCTTTAACTGGATTTGGGTGAGCTGCTGTTTATCGGCGTATGAGTCGCCAAGCGCTCCCTCTCAGCTGTCAAACCTGTCCTAATCTAATCAGCGGGGCATTTCAGCCATTTGCTTTCAACGCGGCAGAGTGCAGAGAGCATTTTTGGGCGTGTGTGCGTCTGAATGGAGGCGGCCACGGTCATGTGTGGCGTGGATGGAGGGGGTCGGCAGCATCAGTGGTTGTTACACCAGGGTTAGCAGCTTGCGGCAGGATTTGGGGAGTCTGTGGCTCCGGATGTTGGGACCCCATTGTGTGCGGCAGGCTGGCTAATCTTCATTACCGCACACAATGATGGGGGCGAGAGAATGGGGCCTTGGCTGGAAAAAGGCACGGAGAAACAAAAGAGCAGCGGGCAGCGGAGAAAAAAAAAGAGTGGGGGAGAGATAAAGGGAACAGTGAAGCGGAAAAACTCTGCTTCCGCCTCATACAGTAGCAGTCGGAAAGAGCCGCTCGGTACGCCGGTCACATCCGCAAACCGTGAAGTGTGACCGTGGCACGCTGACAACAGTCCCTTCTTGCTTGCTTCTTCATGTAAGCTCGATGCATTACTTGGCTAAACCACATAGCTGAAGGGTACACACATGGCTAAATAATGTTGCATAACAGACTTTGCTGCTCATTATATCCCTGAATCTCAGGGTTAACTACGAAGACACGAGGGCGAGCAAGCAGGTCAGTAGAACAGTGTCGCAAAAGGCCAAGACAGATTAGCCATCAAAAAAAACCCAAAAAACAAAACAGACCAGACTGTGAGTGAGTTACGCTACGCTGGAGAGCGACTTCAAACAGGAGGTGCCATCGCTCTCTTCATCCCACAGCAACGCTTTCAAAAACAAACCTGAGTGACAAAGATTAACCCAAGCTGCTTAAAATATTGAAAGATGTCTCCTCGCCGCCACGGCTGCTGTGGGCTGTCCTCCAAGAGATAGCAGCAAGAAAACGAGTGTGTGTGTGTGAGAGAGAGAGAGTTTAGGTTATAGGAGGGAAAGCGGAGGCAGTGCGGCGGGATGAACCCATTCACCTTTTTTAGCGTGAAGTGTGAGCGGTGTGCGAGGACTTTTCACCCCAATTTCATCCTGACAATGTTCGGCTGCTGGGCGGCGGTGGGAGGGGGGCGGTTAGACACACTCCGTAAGGTGCTGGGAACTCATTGACTTTGGCCTTTTGCGTGTTTGTATGTGCGTGTGCTTCGACTGGTCGAGCCTTCAGTTTGAAGAAGTGGGTGATTAGCGGGCAAAGGGCAAAGCCTTGAATTAGAGCCGCTTTAAGATTAGAGGTTAAAGTTCAAAGGCCGGCAAATTAAAGTGCTTTAAATTAATAGGAGGTCACGGCAGTTAAAGTTAAGCGTTCATGTGTTTATGGATATTCAACGTCTCTTCAGAGCCGGTAAACTCCGACTCCGTCTTTCTTGCTTATTCACACACAACCAATGATAATTATTGATGTGCTCTCTTATAAAACAGTGGCTGCTCCCTTAAGTATTCCTGGCAACATCGCAGGCTGAAAATAGCTGCCGACCCAAATAGCTCTCCCTGTCGGAACGTAGAGGGAGCCAGACCACAGCCACTGGCGACCGGCTTCACTAATTGGCATCATTTTACAATGAAATAATATCTGGGGCAGTAGACTGAGTAGTAAGATAGCTGTAAACTGCAGAGCTGGAGGATCAGCTGTCTGGCCACCAGAAAAGCTTCCAGGAGTGACTTTGAAGAAATATTGAGGAGGAGGAGGGGGGATCCCATCACTCTTGTTAGCATAAATTATCAAATTCCTATGCAAAGGGGGGATTGGGTGGTGAAACATTTATGTGACAGCATCCGTTTAGTGAGAAAGAGGAGGGGAAAAACATGTAAACCCGTTTGTTGAGATCTGAATTGTTGATCCCCATATGGATGGTGTATCTTTATTACAGTTGCTTCTATCTGTGACATCTTTCCGGAGAGAATTATGGCAGACGCATTTGGCCACAACACAGGAACTGTCAGCTTTCTTGGCCGTAATTCATCTACTTCTTTGTTGCAAACAACATTACCAAGCTGGCCCAAGAACATAAGGACCTTGCGGAGAGCTCACTTAAACAAATCTTCCAAATACGGGATGGAAATCGATGCAGGGGGAAACAAAAAAAGATGACAAACTGTCCCCAAGCTGGCACCACACAAAGTCAGAAAACTGCAATGCAGATCAGGCACTTTGGTAACACCGAGAGGTGATGGAAAATGAAAAAAATATTGGGATTTGGGTGGCACGAACTGCTGAAATATGGCAGATAAATTCATATTAAGCAACAAAGGTGATCAAGTTGAACGATTAAGCTGGTCTTTCTCTGTTGCGTTACGTTCTTTTTGCAACTTTACCTCTGAAATGAGCATCAAATCGGGGCCATGTCAGTATTCCAGATCTTGTAGGTAATTGGCTGCTGAACATCGATGTCAGAGAACCAAACTTCTGCTGATAGAAGCAGCGTTGCCAACTTAGTGACTTCATCGCTATATTTAGCGTATTTAGTCCCCTCTTTTAAAAAGGCACTAGTGACAAATCAGGGACTTTTATATCACTCATATCGTTACTCTTCTCAACCAGCAGCGGGGGGCTGCCTTCAGCCCCTCCCCGTCCATGAGCACTCATAATCGGACCGATCTTCAATCCGAATTCACGCCGTAGTGCTCCAGCCCTCCCACGATCATCTGGTTCAACGAAACCCATTACCCAGCAGGGGCTGTGGAAGGAGCAAGGACAGTTTCCTCCAGTGTTGGACCTGGTGGGTCACTGCGCTGCATGTTCTAGATGTTTCCCTGCTCCAATACACCGACTCAAATGAACAACCACCTTGTGATCGAAGGTCTGCACAAGTCTGGAGACGACTTAATCATCTGAATCAGGTGCATTGGAGCATGAAAACATCCAGAATATGCAGGGACGTGACCCTCAAGAACCTGGATGGGGGACACTGAGCTAGAAGAAGGGCAAGACAATGAAAAATAGAAAAGAATAGTCGCATAAGTCAAAGCAAGAAGCCATCAGAAGTGGACTGAACTGTCGTCTGGTGAGTTCCCTGTGGTGCCCTGAACACTCGTTACTGTAAGTGGCAATAGTGAAATCTACGAAGAGAAAAGTTTTTACTGCCATGAGTTATATTAAGACATTAGCTTGAATAAGACATTAACTTTAATGGCGGAGACATTATTTTAATGACTCCAATACAGACAAAAATGACTCGATAATAAAGATTTTATGCACCGATGACCGTATCTTACCTCATAAAGTCCAAATTTCAAGAACAAAATCAAACCACGTTTGCATGCAAGTTTGATTTGTGATGACCAAGGCCTTGCGTCTTATTTCCAACAAGCAATTTTTAGCCAAAATATCGAAACGACCATCCCCGTGAAGTACACACGTGCACTTCCAGGGAAACGGAGAGGGCAGAAGACATAAACACAGATGTCGTTTGGCAGCCTAAATCTTAACTAGCACCAGGAGATTCATCTAATCAAAGGGCTGCTGGCCCATCATTAAGGCTAAAACACACACTGCTCTGCTCACATACCCGAGGAGAACAATGGGAAACAGAGGTACACTGTCAGGCTGATAAATGGCTCTTCCCACAGGTCTCATTAAATCACACAGGGGGCAATTCCCAGGCCATTCCCAGAGTAAAGCAAGGTGCAAAATCTCTTCAACCTCTCCGTCTGTCTACTCACAGAGACACTTTTACAGCCTTTTTTTTCCAAGCATGCATGTTAAAGTAATATATTTCATTGAAAAGCCCCCCTCCCGATGGATTTGACGTGCAGCTTAATCCCAATTCAAGCAGAATCTGTCAAGTTTTGAGGATACGAGTCAAATCTTTATCACGGAAAACTCAACGCTGCAGGGGCTCGGAACAACAGGAGCTACACCGTGTACCCAGTTGGCTGGAGACATCAGTGTCTTCAGGGGTAATTTGAGACGCTGTCAAATCTCGCAGCGAGCTTAGCACCAGCTGCTGACAATAGAAAACAGGCCTTCATCTATTTCTGACCGCACATCTGTGTCCTCGTCCCTCGTTTCGAGCTGCCACAACGAGTATGACGCTCGGGAAATTTAAACGATGTGAAGTAGCTTTGAGAAACTGAAGGAGCGCGAGGGAGGAAGAGAGCGAAGCGAAGACGGTTGGAAGCCTGATCTCAGAGAGATGAAGGAGATAAAACACAGAAATAAGATGAAGGGAGATAAAGGCATCCCTGCTCACACAATGACCAAAGCAGCTGGGTGGACCACCACGGTGAGCTCTGAACCTCTCAGGAGCTTCTGTAATGAAGGAGAAAGTCACACACACCTTGAAAGCCCCCCTCAAGATGACCCATCATCATTTTTAAAACCACCCATTCTCCCTTTGAAGTGGACGATGCCGTCAGCGACGCAGGCCCAGCTTTTTTCGACTTTTCAGACGGTTTCAGGGAGCATCATGTCCTTGCAGCTGTCACCAACAACAGCTTAGGGCTTTGATTGATGATTGCTGGATGACAACAACAAACAGTGGTGTTTACTCAGGGCAAATTGCCCTTGTCCCCCCCACCCCCCACCCCCTTCCTGTAAAGTCTTCGGAGAGAGATGGCCCACATGGCTGGATCTCTGGTTTCTGGATGGCTAAAACTCCCTCGGGGTGGGATTAGCCTCTCAGACTGACAGCTAAACAAACAAAAATCTGATCATCCTGCCTGCCAAGGCTGCCTAGCAACAGGTAGGCAGGAAGATGGCATATACGGCTGTGGATTTCACAGTCAAATAGAGTTAGAAAATGCCCTCATATGAGGAGATATTACTTGGAGCTTTTCCTTTGTTGAGGGCTTTTTCATTTCGTTACTGCCGGGTATCTTACATACCACTTTATAATAATGTAAACAAGATGATTTTACTCAATTCAATCAGTGACCGGGCACCTTATGATTGAACTTTACCCCCAGCTGCTTTCCTTTGATCAAGCAGATGAAAAAAAAAAAAAACAATTATCACCTTTTCCCACTAAAAATGAGTCCTTACGCAGGTTTCTTACACCTTCTAAAATAAGGTTAATTGGCTCCTTTGCTTTTGCCAGAAGCAACGTGACCAAACGGAAGGACATGAATTGAATTATTGGCAGGCTGCTAAAGCAGAAAGGGACAGCATTCAAATGTCCTACAGGGTGTGTTGGACAGAAAGTTCTGGTAACACAGCGGGACTGACAATTAGCTTGCTGGTCACTGTGTATGTTTAAAATCGGTCAGCTGCAAAGCTTTTCCACCTCCAGTCGGTTATTCTGACAGTTTCAGACCATCTAAAGGAAATGCTTTTGTCCTTTAAATATGACTTTGACTCAATACGTCCACATAGGCGTGATGTTTGAAATGAGCCTCATGGAGCTGATACAGACGGCCGGTTCTAGCCAGAACTGAACGCCTGAATGTGACTCTTCTCATGGAGGACTGAACCCGATGTGGATGTGGGTTTTCTGGCTGGTGGGTATCAAGCTCTTTGATGAAAACAAATCATTTTCTTTGGTCCAGATGTGGCCACTCTGGTGAACGTGAACCGAATCTGCACACCATCCTCATTGTTCCCACAACTCACGATAATCGGGCTACATCTGCTGCAAAAGGGGCCCGAGTCAGGCCCGAGTCAGGCCCGGCTCATGCCCGGCTCATGGCATTGGTCTGAACCACGGGAACAACCTGTCAGCGCCTTAGACAGAACCACAGGTACCAAGTGGTCCAGATTAGACCTAACATCTGTCTCCTCAAACCCAACCAGCAGTAAACACACATTTCAGCTTATGGACAAATGAAACAAATTAATATCAGTTGTTAATTTGTGAAATTTACAGGTTAATGTTGAACCTGGTGAACCAAACTTTCATGAAAAGGTTAATTTTACAAAAATCACGAGTTTTGACAAACATGAGAATAAAATGATTTTTTTTATTTTAGGACAAAAAGTTGAAATTAAACAAAATTGTCCTTTTTTTTTCACTCTTTTAATGTTAAACTTAATATTTTCCAACCAACAAAACTGTAATTTTAAGTTTAAAAGTCACAATTTTATGACATTTTTTGTCAGTTTTTGGTTGTTTTTTTTATTTGTGATTATAAAAGAAAGAAATGTAATTTTTCTTACAAAAGTTTCTTACAAAAACAGCAGAGCCAGTTGGACCTTTTAACATGGAGGTCAATGGAGATGTGCTCTGGGGGAGCCAGCACCTAGTGGTCAGTGGAGGAACTGCAACTAAACCTACTTCCTGGATGAGCTTCAACCCACCTGGTTGGTTGCTTGTTGGTTGTGATGTTTTTATAAACTCTTATCTCCAAATTGTGCTTGAAAAGCTTCACAGAAACTGAACGATGCTCATGAATAACGGCAGCTTTTGATGCGTTTCAGACTTTTATAAATGTGGAGCTCTAACTTTGACAAACGGGCGGAGAACCGCTGCACTGATGTTTACGTAATCTGGTTTTGTTGATGAACCTGATGTTAGAGAAGCTGATAAGTTTTTTTTTAGATCTAGAAGGAAGATGCTTTTTGATTTTCTCAGCTGGTTTCTGTCTTTGTGCATTTTATTCTTCACATGTTTTGTGCCTGAAAAAAAAAAAAAATGGATTGCATAACCCTCCTGGGTTTTAGTGGCAGACGGTGGGGTGGGGTGGGGGGGGGTTAGAGAAGGGCAAACCAAACAAGGCAGCCGTGACTTTGTCAGGACTGTCTTCTCAGAAGGAGCAGAAAGAGAGCAAGAAGGAGTCGTGGGACGTGGAGACTGGTGATTCCAGTGCAGAAAATGAGTGAGACTTCTTTTTCCTTCTCTTCTCTTCTTTTCTCTTCTCTTCCTGCGGTTGCCAGGCCGGATGGCAGCAGCGAAGCATGTCGGATCACTGCTACGTGCTGTAACGGCTTCCCAATGTTGCCTCAAATGATGCGAAAGTCATGTGAACCAAAAAAAAAAAAAAAAAGACTGGCTCCTCTTTTTACTGTTAATCAAACTTAGTGTTTCACAGATGGAAGCCAGACATAAAGATGTGCTTGTTCTCCTCCTCCTCCCCCCCGCCGCCGCCGCCGCCTCTCCTCTGCCTCCCTTTCTGTCACCAGAGCGTCAGACAAATGAATAGTTCTCCAGCCGTCCTCTCTTTCATCAGCGCTTCCCCACCTTTTTATCAGCGCCCATAAAGCAGTAGCCGGCACCCATCACCGGCAATCGCCTCTCTGCTGCCTGAGTGATGAGGCGGAGGTGGCAGAGTTCACTAAGCGCTCTTATGGCAGAATGGATGTTACTGGGTCAGAGGGTCACTCGCACATCTCATTACACAACATACACAGACACACAAACCCCACATGTGTGCGCATGGGACAGAAATGCATCCTGATCGAGTGAATATCCTGTAAAATCTCAGCACAGTAATGAAATTCTGCAAAAAAAAAAACAAACAAAAAAAAACAGCATGCAGTTGGATGCAGAACATCTTTTTTAATTGTGTTTTTTTTTTTCTGTGTAAAAACAATAAAAATCATCTGATTGTAGTGGATCTTACAGATACGAGCAGATCATCTGGCAGTTTTATGGTCTGAAGCGTCCAAGTGAGTGTTAACACAATGCCAAGAGGAAAAGACACAAGCAACTGTTGCTGCATATCAGTCTGGGAAGATTTTTAAATCCACTTCCAACTAAACTGGAGTTCAATGTGCTCCAGGGAGAGTTAAAGGCAGCTGCCACCTTAACAGGAGCAGACGTCAAAGCCCGTCAAACAATAAAACCTGTAAAAAACCCACTGAGAAAAGTGACATTGAAAACACAACTCTGTCTAAAGTTTGAGATTTTATAGAAGAGTGAAAGGTTGAAAGCCGACAGTTTTGTTCAGCACAACAGAACGGCTGAACACAGACGGGTTTTCAACGTCGTGTCTTGGGTTAAATAAAGGATACGACTAGCCGACCTTATTTATACCAAAAAAAAAAAAAAGACGTCCGTGGACTTAAGAAAAGCGATGTCTAAGGCCCTAAGGGTCCTAACTGAGCATGCTCAATTTAGTTTAGATGGAGACTAAACAAATGTGGTTTTGTTTGGAAAGGTTACAAGGAAAAATCTTCTCCTGTCTTTAAATACATGATGATAATAATAATGATAATAATAATAATTTAAAAATGTTTTAAAAATCCCAAAAAGGCTGAAATCAGATGAAAGCCTGTGGTGGGACCTTAGCAGGTGGATTTACAAGCAACTGAATCATGGAGGTACTTAGTCTTGCCCGCATGAGTCCCCCCCACCTGACAATTAAATTTAAAAAAATAAATAAAATTAATCAGTAATATGTTGCTGTTTATCTGAGGTTTTATGAACTGAAAGCTGCTAATGAAGAAGATGATTTATTATTTTTTACCCAAAAACAGATTAAGTACAAACTTTTATATGGCTGTCCTGAGCCACATCATCACCATGGTTACCGTTAAAGGGCCGGTAATTCTTTGCTCTCTCTCACAAGTTCGTAGAAACTCAAGTTTTGCAAAAGTCGCAACCTTTTAAGACAGACTTTTCTACGAAAGCTAAATGTTTTTCCTCATCACAATTAGTTGTTTTTTTTTAAAGTAGTAATTTTGTCATATAATTTCAAATTTTGCAAGATCAAGACTTTTTCCTCCCAACAACCAAGGCGTTTTATTTTTAGCGTACAATCACAAATGGCACAAAATTGTTTTTTGTTGTTGTCTCAGGAGATCCACTGAGACAACAACATTTTTTGTTGTTGTTGGAAAATCCAAATTGTAAAATTGCAAATTTAGCATAATTTTGACTTTTTTTGTCCAAAAAATTTTTGTTCTAAAAAAGGTTAATTTTACAAAAAAATCTGACAAAAATCTTCAACTTTTGGTTGTAAAGTATTTTCTGGTCTCTGAACCAAACGGCCAGTCACATTAAAAAAAAAGACCTCGTCTTTGCACGCGCTCAGGGACCACATAAAATGAAGTGGCGGGCCGGATTTAGCCCGCCACTTCATTGAAGTGAAATTAAAAGCTTGCTAAAGTTCGCTCTCAGGAGCCAAACTGACCGTTTACTGTTGGAGCTCATCCGTCTGTTTATGCTAACTAAATGAAGCCATCGCTCTTTTAATAGAGAACACGAGTCGCTGCCTCGGTAAAATACATTTTCCCAGGATCAATGCGCTGAGTAATAACCTCGTGGCTGAGAAAAACACTCAAAAAGAGCCCGGCGGAAACGCCGCGCCGCACAAAGGCGTCCCTTCATGCCTCGCTGCGCCACAGTTCGGCCGTGTCAAACGGCCTCCATCTTCAATGTCATGTGACATTTGAGGGTTCGAGGCAAACACAACCACATCTGTGTGTCAGAAACGTAAAAAACGGTCCGAATGTCAGTTCCGTTGACCGGCTGTCTACCTTTTTGTTTGTTTAGCCCAAACTTGATTTCTGGAATTTCACGTCTCACATTTAAAAGTAAACGTGACATTTTAATAAAGCAACATGTCTGGAACAGAAACACTTCCAGGAGCTCCTCTGAGACAAATAAGATTACGTCCCAGTTTGTCCTTCCTTAACAGGATTGATTGAATTTTAATTTGCGTGAAATTACAGAAGGTTGACGCCGGTAAAAAGGTCGTCGGAAAAATCTCAGGAGCTGATATTTCTGGTTTGGTGTGTTTTGCAAAGTTTCAACATCTAGTTCCTTTTTTTTTTTTTTTTTCCGTTGGCGGTGCTCCTCGAAGCAAACGGGGGCACGGGTACCTGGGAGCAACTTGGTACTGCACAGCGAGGGAAAAATGAACAGGTCTGGAGCTTACACAACAGCTCTGCAGAGATCAAAAATCCATACTGTGCTAATTCTATATGAGGAAGAAAACGCAGGGAGACTGAAGGAAAGGAGAAGGAAGACAGGATGGCGGGGGCCAGTTGGCTGTGCTCCCCAGCATGCTTGCTGTGTGTGTGAGAAAGCAGCTGTGGCCTACTGAGGATTACATAACATACTGACACACACACACACACACTCAGACATGCACAAGTCTGCATATGGATGTGGATGTACAGTTCCTCCTCTAATCCTCATCATCATCTCTCCAGAATCCAACAAAAAAGCTGATATGCTTACAGTCCAACATAGAGGGGCTCCTCCCCTTGGAGGCCTCGGTTGTGTCCCCACATTCAGGTCTCCACTCCCCACTAGCCGGGAAGTCTCACCTGTTGACTGAACGCCAATCAGTGGCCTCCACGCTCGAGGAAACACAAACGGTATGCAGCTTCACTTGGTTGTATTCAACACTGCCTGGCAGCTGCTGCCTAAATTGAGGGACCTTCAGATGGGTTTTGAAGCACCTGCTGTGATCCAGCCTGTAGTTCTGGTTGTGGTTAATGGTTTATATTAAAGCGAGAGTTGGTGGCCAACATCAAAGCTGATCTTATTCTGGGCTGCTTTAGCCCCGGTGGGCGTGAGGGCTACCTAAAACGTTACAACACATTCATTTGTTTACACCGCAACACCCCACGCAAACACCCGACTTGTGCCTTTGATGAGTGTTTTTGTGCGCCATTTTTTGTCCTCTCTGACAGAATCGGGGTTTGGGGAGTTCATAAAATACGTTAAATCAGACTGTCAAAGAGGACACATTCACTATCACTTACACATACGCACAAGAAAACTAGCATCTGCTGCAAGATTGCACATGCATCGGACTTTAAGTGATAGATTATAGCACCAACCATTACTTTACATGCAGAAAAACAAAAAAAAACAAAACAAAAGGTTTTGAGGCACTCTGCTTGGCGCCACACTGGCAGAGTCTGTCCAACCCAGAGTTTAAGAACAGTCGCAAACCACCGCTGCTATTTCTTCTTTGTCGTTGTTTTGTCAGATTTTATCACATTTAGCAGCTCCAACTCATGTAAAATATACTTTGTGTGCTCTGCTGCTGTGTCCGAGCTACATACGGGTGAGTGAACGAAAGAAAACTGGCACTGTGAGCTTCAGCACCGCACAACAAAATAAAACAAAACCTGCGCTGCCTCCTAGTGGTCGGTGGTGTAATAACAGTGACGCCACAACGCAGGCTTCACAGCGGCATAAGCTACATGTCTAGCATTGACACAGAGGTATAAATCAGTCTTCAAACCACCAAGCACACATGCATGCGTTTGTTTTACACCCGTTTCCATCATATACGCTCCGGTCAGGTGTAAAATCTGGCACATCTCTGGAAACAAAAAGAATTTGACATCATTTTCATCATCATCAGTGTTTCAGCCTTCTGCAGACAGATTTTGCCTCTTGGTTGAGGCGGATAAATAAATCCATTCGCCAATTAAATCATGCCCACTTTTAAGAACTGGCTCTGAAAGGAGGTCTGAGCACATCTCGCTGATTAACGGGCGGGAACATCTGGGAGCAGATGACACTGCTCCGTGTTTGATTTCATTTTAGAATTTATGTAATAAATGTTTGAATTAAGCGTGGGCTTAATTCCGGCTTCCTCCCGCAGTCCAACAACCAGGTTAATTTGGTTAATTTGTGACTGTAAATCACCCGTAGGAACGAGTGTGTGGTTGTTTGTCTTTGTGTGTCCTTGGTGGCTCAAGTCTCCTTGGTAGAAGAGATCTTTGATCTCAGCGGAGCTAACCTGGTTAAAGAAAGGCTTAATTTAGTGCATCGTTTGTTACGTTGCTTTTGTAAGAATCACTCCTGTGATTTATTTTTTTTCCCATAGTGTTTCAGAAGAGTGTGTACTAAAAATGATAAAATATTATAAATAAGAGTGCAAAAAAACATGAAATCCAGTTCATTTTTTAAAAGTGTTTGCAAAATGATAAAAACAGAAAACAATGAGAGCCTTTAAGCCTGGATGAAAATGCATGAAAAAATACTTCAGCAGGGTAATTTAACATCATACTGATCTTTGACAACAGAAGTGAGGTTTTCTCTTTGTAATAAAAAAGGCGGAAATGATGTCATGTCATGTCAAACACATCCTTCTTTAAGATTGGAAAACGTGTGTTTTTACTTTTTAACTGTAATACATGGCATTGATTCGGAGTCGAGTGAATTACGAGTCAAAACCCGAATTCCGAATCATGTTTCTCGGTTCCACGTTTGTTTTCTTCCATCAGCTCCGTTTTCAAATCGTCTCTCAGTTGCACTCTTTCCAGAAGAGGCGGGACGCAGCAGAGATCTCGCAGCTCATTGGCCGCTGAATTACTCAGCACTTTAAACGACTTTGGACGTCCGTTCAGTTCAGATGGAGACCACATCCAGACAGTCTGCTGGAGTCAGCATCAGGCCCTTGTTTGTGTGTGCTGAAGCTCAGACGGATGATGGATGTGTTGCAGGGAGCGTGTCTCCAGGTCTGTGACCGACAACCGTGGGCGGTGTCCGGTTACATCCCGCCCGTCAGGGTCAAGTGCCGCCGCAGAGCGCCACGTCATCATCGGGAGCCTGAAGGCGCGTGAAAAATCCATCACATCGGCCTTTAAGTTCAGTTCAAAAGCTTTTTTAAATGTCGCTGCAGCATCTAACCGAGGCTTCATCTGAGCTGAGGATAACAAGCTTTGGAAATCGGCAGCCGAGATAACAACAAGCCGTTTGTTGGTCCGAAGACTCGAAGCAACACATGCTCTTTTTGCTTTGAGGGAAACTGGGTTCCACACTTAACGAGGCAGATCTGACCAGCTCTGCTTGTTCCAGATCCAGCTCAGCTGCGGTTTGTTCCAACTCTGAACAACCAACTGTACTGGGATTTGGAAGCGAGACGGCGCAGTTCAGTTTGGCACTGTTAAGTTCAATAAAGGAACAAATAGCAGCCTCAAATGTACCATCTGCAGACCTCCTAAACACTCGACTTCTTCTGCGCTCCCCATCCCCCCGTAACCGTCTGAATCACGCCTCACAGACACCAACAGGGGACACAGTCATCGCTCTCGCCATCGCGTCTCGGGGACCCATTTAGTGTCCGACCACAACGGCCTCCTATCTCAGTATCAGACGCCATCAAAGCATCAAATTCTAAACTGTGCCCAGAATGCAGACGGGGGACGGATCGGACAGCGGGTCCTCTGCAGGAAACAAAGCTTTTAAGGCCAGCCGCAGCTGATAATTCCTGCATTCAGGCGGACTCGCGGCGTCTTCATCCCTCCAGAATGAGCGCGAGGGCCGCTTTGCCAAGAACATCTCTGCGCTGCATGGGGAGTGTGGGGGCTTCAAAGTGTGGGGCCAGATATAATCCTTGTACTCGCAAGCATGCAGCATGATCTTCTTATCCAAAATAAGGACTGTTTCAAAATAAAAGACCAAAAAGAAACTTCTAAAGTATTTACTCCAGTGATTTACAGTGTGGCTTTAGGCTCTGAATCCTTTGAAGAAGAGTCGAAAAAGTCTTTGAAAAACTCTGATTAATATTTATTTGTTATAATATTTGACAGAATCACCATAAAACAGGATGTAGGGATGATCGAAGATGAGTTTTTCACTTCATACGGCCTGGTTAGGTTTAGGAACAGATGATTTGCTTGGTCTATAATTCACTGACTGATAACTGCTGAACTCTGAGGAGCCTAAAAACCAGAAAACTCTGCAAACAGACTGGTTTTTGTTCTTCATATTGTAGTTTTACCATTGCAGGTGGCACCAGAGTCACATAAACAGATTGGAAGGGCAGGAGTAGATCAATAGATTAATCTAATTTTCCTACCCACTAACTTTTAACTTGCTGTTCGGCTTTGGTTAGATTTAGGCACCAACAGGGGCTTTGGACTGGGATTACTGGCCCAGAATAAACAGATTTACTAAGTAAGAGAGCATCAAAACTGTTAGATCTACTGGTTTTCATTCTAAATATTGTTAGAACTGGAGTTTTGGTTGCCAGCACAACAATGTTTGACCAAAGTAGCAACAATCTCAGAGTCTTTAAGAGTCTTCAGAAGGAAGTTGAAGAAGTGGTGCAAAACAAAGTGGCAGAACTTTATTTTTTCACTTAATTTAATCCCATTTTTCTTCCTTTTCTTTCTGGGGTTGGGTTTACTGGATCAGCTATCTGGTCATGTGACCCATAGATTTGTACAGAGAGCCTTTGAAGCCCATTTTTCCTCGAACTGGGCGGCGCCATGTTGCAAAGAGGCGGGACAAAGCTGTCAAATGCAACAGCAGAGCTGTCAGTCAAACACTTCAAATGACCTCCAGGCATCTGAGTGGTCAGCTTTATTGATTAATATAAATTTATCTGTGTTTGATGTACAAAAATCTTTTAATTAATTCTTTTTTTTTAAATCGCCGCCATACAGTTGTTGTGGATGTAAAACGTAACCACAGATGGAAAAAAAAAAAAAACATTTTTGTACCAAGCTGTAAATATGTTTAATCCTGCTGCAAAATAATTTCAACATGGAGGTCAATTAAGATCTGCTCTGTTTTGGAGCCAGCGCCTAGTGGTCATTGGAGGAACTGCAACAAAAGCTGGCTGAGCTTCTACCAGGTAGAAAGGCCTGTTAGGTTTAGGAAAAATCAAATCATGTCCAAACTACATGAAAAATGACACCATGGCAGTTCGTTTATGCCAGTTTCAGAGAATGTGCTGCTTTCTTCCATCAGGACTGTTAGTGACGAACAAATATTTATGCAAGGAAATGCAACATTTGAAAATAAAATGCGAAGACAAGAGTGAGCAACACCCACAGCCAGCAAAATGGAAGTTGCCACCAGGAAAACAATCACTTCAGTCAAAGAAAACTGACAGTTTGACTCTGCAGATGAGAGCCTTCCCAGCCTACACGTGCAGCTGTCTCCCTCTAACATTTGCATCAGGTATTGATTTTGATATGCGGGCTGGTGGGTGAGAGGCAGCAGAGAGACGGAGCGCCGCATATGGTGCACGTAGGCCCGTGCAATTTAAAGATGACAGCGAAGGCAGGGAGTTGGAGACTTGTTATGAAAAGATGCGTCGGTGGAGAACAGTAGGAAGCCAATTAGGCCGAGGAGATCCGCGGTCACGCACCGGCTTCTCCCCTGTCCACCTCACCCCCCCGCTCCCTCCGCCCCACCAACTCCTCCATCCTCCTCCCGCGTGGAGTGCAGGGAAGCTCACATTTCATGAACAATACTGGAATCAAATTTCCAGGCAATGATTTTCTGTCTTCTTCTTCTTTTTTAACTTGGTCAGCTGTGCATGGAAATCAGCCTCCAGCAGCAGCAGCAGCAATGCAGGTGACTCTTGCAGTCTTACAAGAAAAGAATGGTTAAAATAATAATAATGATTAATTAAAAAGGTGTGAGGTTGTTTAGGGATAGAGATGCTCCCTGTGCGTGACAGGTGAAGGAAAACACAGATTAGAGGCATCCCAGGATATGCTCAAAAATAAATAAATAAAATATTTCACGCATTTGGAAACGTCAAGCACCGACAGTCTTGCTTTTAACACTTCAAATTCACACACTGATGCAATTAAACACTTTGCACGGGATGGATATGAAGATAAAAGACGGAAGGTGGTGCGTTTGAGGGAAATCTGAGCAGTAATGACATAGTGGAAAGTGTCGCCATGTGCTCGCGTGGATCCCCACGCCTTGTGCTCCTTCATATGCAGCCATATGAACTTATATGAAAGAAAAATGGAAAAGCAGAGCACAGACGTCGGATCCTGCCCCTCCTGCGCCGCCCTCGCACATTTCTCGGGACATTTAAAGATGGCACAAAGGCAGACATGTCACTGTATCTATTATAGATAAAAGAGGGGACTTCTCTCCGCCAAAGGGGGGGTCACAACTCAGTAATCAGAGGGATGCAAATGTATTATTCACGATCAATTCAGTCCCCATTACGGGATGCAGATCTTCATCTTCATGGATGCGTTTGACAGCTTTATTACGCGCCGCTGCGCCTTCTCATCTCATCCACTTTCCGTCACAGTTATTAAAAAAAAAAAAAAAAGGAAAGCATGTTTCCATGTCCAAACATCAACTTGAACACGTACCTGCTGCCAGTTCTCCTCCAGCGACGGCATGGCAGAGAAGTAGCCGGTGTCGTGAACGAGCTGAAGTTCCTGAAAGATGCTGTGGTTCGCCAAGACATCCATGCTGCCACTCGGGGTGATGGAAAACAGGAACGATCCACAACAAATGCGCCTCCTTTCTTGGCTCTTTCAGACCTCTACATCCACTTCTTTCATATTAGTCCTTTAGAAAAGAAAAAAAGCTGGTTAATAGCGCGGCGCAGCGGCTGAAAATGTGTCTGCTGGGGTTCGAGTACCTGCGCGCATAACCGGTGCGTAAGAGCGACTGGAGGTGATGGGAGCTCCATGCGCATCCGCGTTGCCAAAATAGCCACGGAGAGGGAGCCGGAGGAGGGGAGTGGCTTGCTAAACTAAGGGGCGTGGCTTTAGGTGTCAATCAACTCCCATTTGCTTGTCCATTTAAGGCCAATGGGCGGCTGAGGGGGGTTATTAGAGCGGCGGCGGCTCCTGGAGAGGGCGGGGTCCGGCGATTCCAGCGGGCGGGATTGGCTTCAGTGTCGCGTCACTCACGCCGAATATGAGCTCGATAGGTGAGCTATTTATGGATGGGTATATAGATTTGGATGAAGGACTGAGAGGCTAGTCTGAGGAGAGAAGCCATGGTGTAAACATCATGTGAACAAACAGAAGCTGGAGACAATATTAACATTGACAGGCCTCTTTATTCTTTACAAAGTATATGAAGGAGCGATTCCTGCTTTAACAACTTCCTTCAAAGTTATCCGAGGTCAAAAAGTCCAGTTTAAATCTCATGTGGCTGTCAAAAGGCTGCATGTGAGGGGTGAAGATGACATACAAGCCCTCAAATCTTCCACGGGTCAACATGTTTGGAGGTGTGAGTAGTGCAAGCCACCAAAATGTTCCTTTTCTCACACAGACACTCGACAGAATTCCTCATGCTGCCCTCACACACATATTCGGGGTATTGTAGAGGTCTGTAATCTCATTACAGAGCTTGGGGAGGCTGGCTGAAGGCCCCGGCTGCGATTTACACACGGCATTCTGGGAGGGAGAGCTCAGCTCAGACAGACGACGAAGCTCCGACTGACATTTATCCATTTGACACAACTCATTCTGTCTCCTCCACAGCCTCCCTCATATTTTCTGCTGTTCCTTCCCCTCCCTCACGCATCTCATCTTTCCTTCCTCCTCTCCGTCCGATCATATCCATCCTTCCATTCTGTTCAAAATGTTGTCCAACGATTATGTGTAAAAGGGGAAAAAAGGTGTGACTGAAGGGAAACACATGATGGACACATGAATGCAGCATCATGTGCTTTGGTGGAAGGAAAAACAACAGCCCACCCTGTTCAGGAGATCTGCACACGGATGACTGAAGTGTAAAATATTTAACACATAAACTCTGTTGTTTTAAAGCAGAGTTCATGGTTGTCCCTGGATTTGAGAACAGGCAGCAGAAGATGATAATGATCATATGAGCAGCTGAAACGTTGTTTTGATTCAACAAGAAGGATGATCATTTCTGGTTCTGGCCTGCAGTTAATACGGAAGTACCTCAAAAACCAGACGAAAAAGGTTAAATTCATCCATTAAAGGAAGTTAAGGTTTAATTCGCTGGCTGAGAAGAAGTAGCGTGCTCTGCCAGTTTAGCGCTCTGCCACCTACAGGGCATAATAATTCAGATTATGGGCATGTAATCTCTGTTCTTCCAGAGTTTGTCCTCCTACGTCAGGGGTGTCAGTTCATCCTGGGTTGCTTCATCGCCATGGTAACCACTAGAAGGACTTTTGATTTTCTCAACCAACTGTGCTGTCATATTTCCTGCGAGTTCCTGGACTTGGTCATAAAATTAAAAAAAATGAAAAAAACAAAGAAATTTAAAGATTGAATTTTTGTCACAAAATATTTAAAATATTTAATTTTACCAAAATCATGACCTTTATCATAAAATTGCGATTTTTCTTTTTTGTTGGAAACTTTTTGCAACATTTTGACATAGAACTGCAACAGTTGTAAAACTGACAACTATTTTTAGGAAGAAAAAAGTTAACATTTGACAAAAAATAAGCAACTTTTTTTGTTGTAAAATCATTTCCAAATATTTGTTCAACCTCAAATTTCACACAATTTGGGGCTTTTGTATGTAAACTTAAAAAATACTGACTGTTTTTTTTGCGAAAAATGTTATTTTGTCATAAAATATCAAGTTTTGAAAAAACTTTTAACCAATTGAGACTTTTCTACAAAAAAAAATATTTTGTGTTAAAATCACTGATTTTTTCAGAAAAGTTGAGCTTTTAAGTGTTAAAAAAAGAAAGAAACCGGGATATTTCACGATTTACATGATGACTTTTGTTCTCCCCCAACAGACAAAAAAAAATACAAACTTGTTTTAACTGGAGATTGAATTTGCTTTGTTGTAAAATGTTAACATTTTTCAACATTTTGACATAAAACTATAAGTAGTAAAATTGCTAATTTTTTATGATTTCAACTTTTTGTCCTAAAATCATGATTTTCTTTTGTTATAAAAAGGTTTATTTTTCAAACATTTTTGAGTTTTGTCAAAAACGAGCAACTTTTTGTGGTAAAATCTTTTAAAATGGTTTTCTAATCCTGACTTTCTGACTTCAACCAGCCGCTCTCCACCTCAGTTATTCCACCTTAAATCAGCTGCTCTCCACCTCAGTTATTCCACCTTAAAGCAGCTGCTCTCC
>JBAMYA010000012.1:3819748-3845289 GCA_037176975.1 Arrhamphus sclerolepis | reverse complement strand
CTCAGTTATTCCACCTTAAAGCAGCCGTTCTCCACCTCAGTTATTCCACCTTAAAGCAGCTGCTCTCCACCTCAGTTGTTCCACTTTCTAACTGAATCAGTATCTCATGTCTGGGCTCTTGTGTCGTCCCAGACTGGTATCGGGGACAGATCAGACCAGGTCCTGGAGCTGAAAGCATGAATCCATCAGAATGTGGAACCTCTGTGTGCTTCATTCATCATTTTTCTAACTTTTAATCCAAACTGGCTCAAATCCATGCTGCCGCAATTCAGACAAATCTAGAAACGATTAGTCCGTACTTAACTCCACTCAGCTTTATTTATGCAGCATTTTCCAGCGGGTTCACTTCTGATACACATGGACGAGTGCGCTGACATTTAGCCTGCATCGATCAGCTTCAGCTGTCCACCTCGGGCTCCTTTCTCCTTTGTTCCTGTCATCACCACATCCGCTGAAGGCTCGTCACGTGGCTGGAATTACATCTCGTTTTTGGATCACTTGACCGATGCTGAAAGTTCTTCCTGGATGACAAATGTGTCAAAGTCGAGGCCCGTGGGCCAAATGTGGCCCACCACTTCACTTTATCCTGCAGACAAAAGAGTGGAAAGACAATCATGAACTTTTATAATGAGAACATTTCAGTGTGACTGCTCGTTTGGTTCAGGTCTGACATCAGAAAGTGGAGTAACTGAGGTGGAGAGCAGCTGCTTTAAGGTGGAATAACTGAAATGAAAAAAATATTGCAAAAATAAGAAAAGAAAAAAAAAGAAAAGTTCTCCATTATACAACAAAACTGACTGTTTTACTTTTTTAAAGTTTGCAATTATACAAAAAAATCATTTTGATTTTAGTATGAAAACTATGATTTTTGTAAAATCAGATTTTATGTCAAAAAGTCACGTAAGAAAAAAAGTCTATAGATTTCACAACCGACTCCCGGGACGATTGGGACAGAGTAAAGAACAATGGCCCTTTCGCGGTAACTATGGTGATGATGTAGCCCTTTAACGGTAACCATGGTGATTATGTGGCCCTTTCACGGTAACCATGGTGATGATGTGGCCCTTTTACAGTAACCATGGTGATGATGTGGCCCTTTCACGGTAACCATGGTGATGATGTGGCCCTTTTATGATAATCATGGTGATGATGTGGCCCTTTTATGATAACCATGGTGATGATGTAGCCTTTTACAGTAACCATGGTGATGATGTGGCCCTTTTACAGTAACTATGGTGATGATGTAGCCTTTTAACAGTAACCATGGTGATGATGTGGCCCTTTCACAGTAACCATGGTGATGATGTAGCCCTTTTACAGTAACCATGGTGATTATGTGGCCCGGCTGGGAAAGACACCTCTGTGTTGAAGTGACGGTGTTCAGGAGACGCTCATACACACCGCCAGCAGTGATGCGAAGAGCCACGGCACCAGACTCCATCAGACTCCTGCAGTAACATCATGTTCAGTCCTCCGCTTTGCTTTAATCGGGTCCTAACAGATACTTGTATTCGTCTTTGTACCTCACAAGTAATTAATACGTGAAAATATGGAAGTGCACCGTGGGAGGGGGTCTTACCCCCAGTGGAGAGCAGCAGGTGGATTCTCCAGGTTCAGAGGCGGGAAGAGAGCTGGACATATTTGGATCAGAGTGGTACCAGACTGGAGCAGCAGCCAGCTGGTGAGTTCTGCAGCTCTGCAAGCAGTCTGGATGAAGAATAAGGAATTAAAGAGACAGGTGACCAGAGCAGCCAGCTGGCAGGGAAGTACGCTGGCTTGTAGAAATGCTTTATTTATTCTTGTGGCTCTAGTGCCCTTTATTTGCAGTGGAGAGCAACAGGAAGTGGGGCAGCGAGAGAGAGAGAGGACGGGGAAAGACATCCAGCAAAAGGTGGAGGCAGACGATGTCAAACTTGCAACAGCTGGACGAGGGTCATAGCCCACGTTTGTGGACATTTTTAAAGTATTTAAAGATCAAAATGGTCACACTGGGAGGATTGGCCACGATGCTCCGTACTCCACTTTATTTTAATTCTAAAAGAAATTTGCACTGGAACAAAAGATTTTGAAAAAACAAAAAAATCCTTTCCTTTGGGGAATTAAAGTATTATTCAGTTTATTACTGCTTCATAGACTTCCACTCCAGAACACTAGGTGGCAACGCTTTCACCAATAAATAAAGAAAAAAAAGACGAGATCTGCATTGATGGAACCAGAATGTTTGCAGACTTCCTGTTGAGAATGAGAAGAGGCGACTCAAACAGTTTAATGATGTCACTTCCTGCCTGCAGCATACCCAATCAGCCCCACAGCAGTTTTTCTCAGCCGTGCTGACGTATTTAACACCAAGGTGGGAGTGTTTTTTTTTATTTATTTTTTTTATTTTCTTTGTGGGGCCGTCCCAACATGGAGACACACTAAAACTCCCCTGCTCCCGCTAATAAAAACCTGACTTTTTTTTTCTTTTCTTTTCCCTCCTCTCCTGCCATGCTGCAAACTATTAAATCAACAGGTTTTGAAAACTGTGTTAAATATCTCGGGATCTGCTTCACAAGTGGGCATCAGGAGGACGCGGGAGATTGACGGCCGGCTGGGAGCCTCATCTCCAGCGATGCGGACGCCGCGCTGGCCCGTCAAGGTGAAGAAGGAGCCGAGCTCCCAGAGTGCCAGCTGATCTACATTCCAACCCCCCCCCAACTGTAATCATGACTGCAAGATTGAGATCATGAAAACAAGCTGCTGAAATGAGCTTCCTCTGGAGGGAGGCTGGTGGAACCTTCAGGAAGAGGTGAGGTCATCCCTAAAGGTCGCTGACGTCTCTGCTCCTCGTTGGTTTGGGCAGCTGGTCTTGCTCTTGTACGTTTCATTCCACGCTGCCTTGATCGTCCAGCAGAGATTCAAAGCATATATTATAAATGAGGTGTCAAAGTCTCCTTCACACTGGGCAGCATCGTTACCATGGTTACCATTAAAGGGCCGGGTATTCTTTACTCTCTACCGTTCGTTCCTGGACTCGGTTGTAAAAAAGAAAGCTCTCATAAAAGTTCCACAAATTTGTGGCTTTTCTACGAAAGATCACAAATATTCCCTGTGTAATAATCACTTTTTTCGTGATGTAGATTTTGTTTCGAAATGGTGAATTTTGCAATATCACATCAAGTAAATTTCTGTCATGAAATCTCAAATTTTGCAAAAATCTCAACCTTTATAAAACTGAGACTTTGACTAAAAACCAAATTTCTTTGTAAAGTCACAGATGAAAAAGATAAAGAAGCAAATTTTGTGGTTCAATTTCAGTTTCTTTCTCTCAAATCAGTCAAGATTGTTTATCTGACAGTCACAAATGTCACAAAAATGTTACTTTTTAACTTAAAATTACCTTTTTGATTTGTTGGAAAATATCAAACTCCTACAACGATTTCAAATTTTTGTCTCGTCTTTCCTCGACGTATTCTGACTCCATGCACCCAGTACTTATAAATAACTTTCAGTCTCATGGACATGAAGCACTTATATACACACACTGATGTCAAACGTTACGGTTGTAAAATGTGTCCCTTTAAACGAGCAAATCAGGGTTAAAATGACGACTAAAAAGACGACTGAAATGCAGTTTCCTTTCATGCTTTTGTTGGTTTACTCCATCATGGTGCAGGTACTGTAACACCAAAAGTATTCACTCACCCATCCAAATAATCAAATTCGCTTCCATGTCCAAAAGTGTATAAAATCAAGCACAGGACTGTTTCTACAAACATCTGTGAAAGAATGAGTCGCTGTCAGGACCTCAGAGAATCCCAGCGTGGTTCTGTGATAGGCCACCTTTGCAACAAGTCCAGTGGTGAAATTTCATCGCTCCTAAATATTCCAGTCAACTGTCAGTGGGATTAGAACAAAGTGGAGGAGAAGTGATGGAGCAGGGTCAGCAGATGATGAGGTCATAGTGCGCAGAGGTCACCAACTTCCAGCAGAGTCAATCTCTACAGACCTCCAAACTTCATGTGGCCTTCAGATTAGCTCCAGAACAGCGCGTAGAGAGCTTCATGGAATGGGTTTCCATGGCGATCAGCTCCATCCAAGCCAGACATCAACAAGTGCAATGCGAGTGTCAGATGCAGTGATGTAAAGCAGCCACCACTGGACTCTGGAGCAGTGGAGACGACTCATCTGGAGTGATGAATCACACCTCCATCTGGCAATCTGATGGACCAGTCTGGGTCTGCCGGTTGCCAAGACAACAGTACTTGTCTGACTGTGTTGTTCCAAGTGTAAAGTTTGGTGGAGGGGGGATGATGGTGTGGGGTTGTTCTTCAGGAGCTGGACTTGGCCCCTTAGTTCCAGTGAAAGGAACAGTTCTGGACAATTCCATGCAGTTTGGAGATGGCACCTTCCTCTTCCATCATGACTGTGCACCAGTGCATGAAGCAGGTCCATAAAGACCTGGATGAGAGAGTTTGGTGTGGAAGAACTGGACTGGTCTGCAGAGAGTCCTGAGCTCTACCTGGTAGAACACCTTTAAGATGAATTAGAGCAGAGACTGAAAGCCAGGCCTTCTGGTCTGACTTCAGTGTGACCTCACAGATGATTCTGGAAGAATGATCAAAAATTCCCATAAACACACTCCTAAACCTTGTGGACAACCTTCCCAGAAGAATTGAAGCTGTTATTGCTGGAAAAGGTGGATCTAACCTGAACCCTATGGATGAAGAATGGGATGAACTGAAGTTCAGATGAGGGTCAAGGCAGGTGAGAGAATACCTTTGGAAATATGGTGTAATTGTAAAACATTATGGACACCAGGAACATCTCAAGAAACACCGAAAAAGAACTTATTCTCAGCATCTTGCAGAAATCCTTTTGCTTTGCAGCGGCCCGCCCCAGTACTGACGGGAATTAGCGGGACTGAAAGCTTCCTCTTAATGCTGCGTACCCCTCTCCGGGTTCCTCTTCCTCCTCCTCGGCCCGGAGCCCGTGCATATCATAGATAAAAAAAATAAGTGCTCGCCATTATCCGTGGGCACACAGCGTTATATTGTGGATGCTGACATTGCTCTTACCTGGCAGTTGGTGCTTTTACTATATTAATAATGGAGCAGGCGCCATCCATCATGGGGATATGAGGCTGCTAATCATGTCAGCTCCCTGCATATTCACTCCTTTCATCAAAAAAAGGAGGAGAAGAGGCACCGGGAGAGGAGGTGGAGGTAGCAACAGCGGGAGGGGGGGAGCAGCAGAATTACAGGGAGAAGCAGCGATTAACAGTGTGGGGAAGTGACGGAGGGGAAAAAGAGAGCAGGAGAGGGGGAAGAAGGAGACGGAAGGGGACGATATCAATGTGCTGAACACATGACAGATGCCCTTGGCCTTTTGCTGAATGGCTTCCCTGTTGGCAGGAGTTAACCAGTGTATTTAAACAGGACAAGACGAATGGGACCTCTACTCCCCATGCTCACTGAACCAGCCCATTTCTATTCCAACTCACAGCTCACCATCCCACCCACCCCCCCCATCCCCCATGTGGGAATGCTAATATGGCTAGTTGACATTGCTGGGGTTAAAACTTCATGACACCGTTTTATTGTAAAATTCACTTCTTCTTGAGTTTCCTGAAAGTCTCTGCTGAGCGTCAGAAGTGGGCATCAGAAAACACCGCGCCGTTCATGATTTAAACCAGCATCAGTCCTAATCATGCATAACAAACAAGCATCGTTCAGTTATCTTAAATTTTAACCCTTAAAGCAGATTGTGCTCTTTAGCGTCCTCTCTGGTTGAGAAGAGCAACTGTCTGTTACGAAACTATGAACCAGTGAGCAAACAAAGAATTTCAGAAATAAAATCAACCAAACTCAAAGACACAAGATGAAGAAAAAATGAAAAACAAACTTCCAGCGAGTTTATGTCATGTTGTAACTTTTCTCCATGTACCACGTGTCGTAAAAACAACGTCATCGGGAAGGAAACCCCTCAGAACAGAAACTTCAAGCTCCAGGCCTCAAATGAAGAGGAGAAATGAGAAGATGTGTTTTATACAGGATGAAAAAGTAGTGGCTTCCTAAGAGCACCTGGCATATATCAGCAATATGTACCGAAAACCAGCGAAACACGGTGGAAACTGCTGGGGTGCATTATCAGGCTACTGCAGGTTAAGATTAGCATGAAAACAAAATAAATGAAATAAAAGGACAAGCATCTTTTTTACGTTTTCCAGTGCATTTTTGCTCTCCAAATTTCTTGGAACGGGTTCATTTGCATGGGAAACGGCGGCTGGCGGCACACTTCCCAGCTGGCCTCTGGAGCCGTCAGCCTCCTGCATCCGAGGGACCTTGAGTGTCGGTGCTTTGCTTCATTTTCCCTCATTTGGTGTAATCTGACATCCACATGGCCTGATGTGTCTGAACACAACACTGACACAAAATCTCCAGCGTTTTTGTTTTTTTTTTGGTTTATTTGTTTTCCTGCAGCTAAAACTGCCTCGGCGTAATATTATGATAACTTCCACGCTTCCAGGGAAAAAAAATGCAGGAAAAATTTTTCTGGTGATTGATGGCCCGGTTAAGCAAAAGATAAGATTTAGGCTACGTGGCCATATGTCGGGCATATGTATGTCCTTTTTGGCTCAACGCCTGGATGCAGAACATCTTCGATATCCAGACATCTTCCTCGTGCTGCTGCTGCTCCTCCACTGTGTGTGTGTTTGGGGGTGGAGGGGGTGGAGGGAGAAGGTGGAGAGTGGTGATGAGTTGCAGAAGGGGAAGAGGGGTGGATTTCAGAGCGACAGGCTGACTGAGAACAGCGATAATGAGCGCTCGGGGCGATCTGGGGGTGCAAACTCCTTCCTGCACCAGATAGCTGCGAGAGAAGGGAGTGAAGAAGGGGAGCGGGGGGTGGTTCGGGGTGGGGGTGGGGGGCACAGGGGGCAGGCAGAGGCGCCCTCTGGGTGATGTTTGATGCGGCACTGCTGCTTCCTGTGCCAGGAAAAAAAAAAAAAAAAAAAACGGGAGCCAGTGACGAGGCCATGAGAGGCAGCTGTTAAGTGCCAATTAGGCGCCGATGAGCAGGAGAAGGAAATACCCATTTGCATGTGCAGGAAGGGAGGAGCGGAAAAAATAAAAAAAAGTGAAACAAATAGGCCGTAACCCTCGTCAGTCACCCCCCCCCCCCGTCAGCCTCTATCTTTCCTCCGGCCTGTTAGGTAACGTCACGTCGCTGGCAGTCGGGGAAATGTGGGTTATGATCCGCTGCTCCATTTAGTTTCGTCCCCGTCTGGCTCCAGCTCCGTCTGAGGGCCAATGAAAGGAACGTTTTGTAAGAGCTTGTCACATTATGCCAAAAGGACAATGGCTGTTGTCAGGAGTCCAATTAGCGAGCGAATCCGCTCACTTTTTTTTTTAAGCTCGTGACACACAAAATGATAAGGTAGGACGAGGAAAACGGAGCCTCTTTGGTCTTTAAGGGCTCATTTCGAGTTGCTGCGGTAAATATTGAGTTTTCGTCGTCTACGAATTAGAAAAAAGGATGAGGAATATTAATAATAAAGATGATACTTCTGTCTACTTTGAGCTTTTTGTCAAAATATGAACGAGCACAAAACCAGCAGCCAGAAATGATGACAATAAAAGCTTTATTTACGCAACCGCTCGACTAAAAGTGCTGACATGGCCCCCCAACATCGTTTATGTGGCCCCTGTCAGATCTTAGGGCGTATGATAGTCTTAGAATAAAAGTATGTGCTGCTTCATAACAATTTTGTAGATTTGCAAAAGTCAATATTTTACAACAAAAAAATGCAATATTAAGTTAAAAAGTTACAATTTTGAATAAAAACTTTACAAACTTTTTACAAAAGTCACAATATACAACACTAAGTTGGGATTTTTTGTTATTATTTTGTGAAGAAGTGATGATGCCAAATCTGCAATGTCCCAAAAAAACGAAAACCTGAACTTGATATTAAGAAAACAAAACAAAACACAGTTTTAGCATTAAGTTAAAAGGGTCACAATTTCACAAAATCTGCAATTTTATGGCAAAGAGTTGCTTTAAAGTTAAACAAAAGTTGGAATTTAAGATAAAGTCATAATTTATCTTTTTTTTAGTCAGTTTTTGTTTTTTTTAGAAACAATATTTGTTTTTTTCAGACAAAATCTTATGATTCCTTTTTCTAATCACCAATAAAAATTCTTATGAAAACTTCAAAGCTAACAATTTTATGACATTAAATCTTGATTTCAAAATTATATTCCCCCCCAAAAAAAAAAATAAATTGCAATCCTGCAAAACTCTTAACCACAAACTTGATTCCTTAAAAAAAGAAAGAATTTTTTTAAATTTCAAATACACATACATATTTATATCTACATTTTCTGAGTGCCCACGTTCACGTTGGCCGGAGCAGCAGCCCCCAAAACCTGATAATCATCACAGAAACTGCGATTTAACAACATGCTAAGGAGTAGCTGCATTTACAGTTACAGTCACAGTTGGCCCTTTGGGGGCCACCATGATGCTGATGTGGCCCTCAGGGGGACGAGTTTTAGAGCCCCGATCTAAAAGAGAAGAGCAGAGTGCAGAAGGAAGAGTGATGGGAAGGAGATGCACTGAGAGGAAACTCAACCTGCAGAGGGATTTTAGAGCAGCAGGAAGCGACGGGAAGGCAATTTATCGACACCTGAGCAGGTGAGACGGCGAGGGAAGACAAGACTCAGGTGACATTAATCAGAGAAGACAAGTGGAGGAAGAGGAAGACAGGTGGGGAAGTCACTGAACTACCGTGTAAAAAACCAAAAACCCCTCCAGAAACAGGTTCGGGGCCTGAAATCACAGTTTCAGCTCTTCTTTTACAACAGAATAAGAAAAAAGAACAGAAAAACCAGCAGGAATCTGAGATCCTGACAGTCAGAGACAAAGACGTTTCATTTCATTTCAGACTTTGATTTCAGACGTGCATCACATCCTAAAAATGACTTTTGATGACTCTTATAAAAAGGTTCTGCGTTGAGGATCCAGAGTAATAAAGTATTTTGTCTCGTTCTTGTGCTCAGGATTTGGTTTTGTGTTGTCTTATGAAATACGCATGAACATCCCTGGAAAAGACGTCGTACCGAAGACAGTATATGTTGCTCTAAAGCACGTGTCAAATTCAAGACCCGCGGGCCAAATCCGGCCCGACGCTTCATCTTCTCTGGCTGGTGAGGGTGTGCAAAGACGATCACAAACGTTTCCAACTGGAACATTTCTGAGGGAATTTCAACACGACGGCACGTTTGATTCATAACTGACAAGAAAAAGTGGAATAACTGAGGTGGTTTATGTCAAAAAGTCAGAGCTTGTAGTTGTCAAGCTCCTTTTCTGTGGATCCAGTAATCAGTCTGTATATTTTATTTTTGTTTTTAACTTGTGCTTGCTTTATTTGTTATCTGATGATTTTATTTTAATGTTTTTTTTTTGTAAAGCACTTTGAGTTGCATTTGCTATATAAATGAAATTGAAATGATGATGATGTCATCATTGTGAATGTGAATGGTGAAATTATCTGATTTGTGCATTTTTTAAATAACACGTGTTCATTTTGGGTTTTTGGGGTAAAATATCAAGTGTTTACAAGTCATAGGTCGCTGGTATGAAAGTCCAAGTCAAGTTGCCAATTTTTTTTTTCTTTTAGATTTTATCAAGTCTAAAGTCATCGAATTAATCACTCAAGTCTGACTCAAGTCCAAGTCACGTGGCTCGAGTCCACACCTCTGGTTAGAACTATTCTCTCAAAACATCTTTGAGCTCCACAGCAAAGAAGTTGTAACGTTCTCTTTTACTCCTTCTGACTGCTTGTTGACGCTCCGTCTTCGTTGGAAGCAAATCCTCGATAAAACGAGGATTTCGACAGAACTTCAGCTGCAACTGATGACATTTCACAAGTACACAAGAACACAAGTTCAGACGAGTCCACAGACTGGGAATCGGCTCCAGAGTGCTGTTTAAGATCTCACCATGTCAGCAGATGTGTTTTGTTGATAAGCCACACCATGACTGGCTTTGACTGGGAGCTCTGGAGCAGCATCTGCTCTTTTCTTTGACGGGAATCGCATTTTAATTGAAGAGTCTTTTACAGGCTTATTTTCAGCCCTGAATGATGCTTCTGGATGTAGCACCATTTGAGGAATCGAGAGCTTGATTGTGCACCGTTCCTGATTCTTTGAACCCATAAAGGAAGGAGTGATTTATAAATCCCTACTGTTGTTTCCAAATATTTTCTTTTCTTTTTTTTTGTAAAGCTATAGGTGTGAGGGTGCTGCTTTTGCAGGAAATCCTGATTACAGTCCCCCTGTTGATGTCACCTCGGATTCTGTTTTTAGATCTCCATCTGAAATACACAAAATGTCGTTTTTGCATGCTTGCTAAGTGGATGGCAACTGTTATTAGGAAGATGTGTAGAAGAAAAGCAAAAGTCCAAGCATTCTCATGGAACGGTGAAACCCCAACTTCAGCCTCTCTGGGATGCTCTCGTTATCCCCAATCATGATACTGACCTGTCACTGGTAAAACTAACTAGGTGTGAGATTTTCCATGAGGCAACAAGACCTACAGAAAAACACACTGTGTATTACATATATATATATATATATATATATATATGTATATATGTATTTTTAGGTGGTGATTTGTCTCCAAACAGGGGCAGTATTGATGCGGAGTTGCACAAATACGTGACAGCTGCAGCTCTAATGAAGCCGTTGACCTTGTTTGCAGCAAAAGAAGTCATGTACATCACCTGAATTTAACACCTACCCACCGGCACGCCCATGGGCTCTTTGTCGCCGAAGCACATAATCAAGCAGCATGATTTTCTATCCTCTCTGATGAAGCTGTACAACTGGGGTAAATTACTGTGATATATTCACAATGGCTCCAAATGTAAAAGTGTCACTCGTCATCAGGGTCGCTGACAGTGAATGAGTCTTTTCATGTCCGAGCTTCCAGTCAATCGTGTTTCCGTGCGAGCTGCACATCTGAGGCCCGAAGTAATTTCCCTGGGCTGCCGCCTCACATCCACCCGCGCCACCACCGTGTTTTGTATATTCATGTGTGTACTTTCCTATCTTAATCCTAGCTATTACTCGCATGGCTGGCCATGTCAAGGGGAGATTTGCTCACTCACAGTGAATGGGCCAATATTGACAGCACGCCCACTGCATCAGCGATCAGTGTTAAGGCTTAGCGCGCACTAGATTCACAGGTTTGCAGCTCCATTCAACGAGGGGGGCGGCGTGTTGGAAAAACAGACCTCACAGGGAATCTATGCAAATGCTAAATGTTACTCTTAGACTGTCAGGAGTGATAATTTAACAGCGGGGGAAGATGTGATGTCCATGTGCTGCTGCTTATCATTCTAATGTGCTGTGTTGTATTCAGTTGCTCGATGTGGTTTTTAAGGCCAATTTGTTTTGTGGTAGAGCTGTACGCCCAAATTCATTTGATGTTTCGACTCAATATTGACATAAATTTGCCATGCCTGGTAACACTGCTTTGCATTAAATAAAAGACATGTTTCCCCAAATGAACCCTTAATTCAAACATAATTCAATTGTGGACATATTTACATCTTGATCTTGGTGATGTTTCCAATGAAAAACATATATTTCTGTCATGGTTTGGGGTTTAGTTTAGGGTTTTTCCTGTTTCTTGTTCTGTTTGACTTTCCTGGTCCTCGTTCCCCTGATGTGTTTCACCTGTGTCTCGTCACCCCCCTCTGTGTATATAAGGTCCTGCCTTTGTCTCCCTGTGCTGGTCTGTACTGTTTGTTCCTGCTCATGGTTAGTTTGGTGGTTTTGCATCACTTGAATTTTGTGTTTCTTTTGTACTTTCCTGCTCTGGCAGTGTTTTTTTCTTTTTTTTGTTTATTAAAAATCACCGTTTTGGATACTCCTGCATTTGGGTCCACCTTACAACCCCACACTTCATGACATATTTCAGCCTGCTGCAAAGCAAAACTAGAAACCAGTTTGAGTGGATTTCCTACCATTGGTCTTTTGGTTTCTTTGTTTCACTCCAGGTTCATGTTGTGCAATTTCAGCCATCTCAGATGAAAAATAGGCAATGCTGGAAAAAAAAATCCATCATAGCTCAAAACAGTGGTTGTAGATCTCACCATGGTTTCCCGTTGTGCAATGTGACTTGACTCATAAGTCAGCATAAATCGTGCACTGTGAACCCATTCGTTTCAGCTTTGTTCTTCTTCCAGATGTGGGGTCTGAAATTGAGACCTGCTCATCCAAGAGGGGATGCCAACTGCTGTTTCTCAAACTGCTTCTGCACGCAGTTGGTTAGTGCTGCAACCAATCAGAGCAGAGAACAAGGGGGTACATTCAAAGCGATGCAACCTGGTCAACGGGAGAATGTTGAGGAGAGACGCCAATATGACGACAATGGGATCCAACGATTGCTGCCATTTTTGAAAAACATTGGAGAGTAACCAGTCGACCAATATCTTCTAACTATTCATTCAGCTAAAGTTAGACAGATACACAATTCTGTTGAGATTACTTCGTTAGGGCAAGTTTACCAGATGTCTCTTTCTGTTTTTTCACTGTTGATGATGAAGCGGATTCAAACAACCACAGTTCCTCTGCTGGCTCCCCAACATTTTAGGCATAATTAATGACCTCCAACGGAGGGCAGCTCGATGGACCAGCAAGTTCATATTTGCTAGAGGTAAGTCTCGATTTCCAGTTCTGTCGTGTGTTTTAGTAAGCAGATTATGTGGAGCCTGAAATGACGAACCCGACCCAGAGGAAGAGGATTAAATCAGGACCATTTCAGTAACTGTTACTGTGGTAACATGGTTACTCTGTGAACATAACATACTCTGAGATTAGGTGATACACAATGTCAGAGTTCAAGTTTGCCGCCATGAAGCTGAAACAGGTTTAATTTCAGACAATCGATAATATGACGAGCATTTTGGATACAATTGAACGGCTGAATGACTGATGATGCTGAACTGGTTTGCAAAGAATCTGGATAGAAAGTACAGCTACATACCTCACAACCATCCATGCGTCACAAATATTACCCACTGCAACATCACGCTTAACACAAAATACTTTAGGTTATTATTTATTTGTTAATGCCGTCTTTCTACATGAAAACAGGGATCCTGAACAGTCTGCTAAAAAGAGAGAAGCTGGATTTCATCTGCATGAAAAGCCAATGTCAGGTGTAATGCAACTATATTCTACTACTTGTGCTATGATATAATAGTCCTTTAATTTAATTCAGTTAAATAATCCTTCATTTATCCCAGAAGGGGAAATTAAATGCTTCATTAACTGTCATTATTTAAGTTTCTTCAAAAAGTGTCATTATAGATGGTTATAGCTGTGGGCAGGAAGGATCTCCTGTAGTGGTCTGTGCATATTTTGAATAAAAATGGGTCATTCTACTGAATCAGTGTCTCCTTCTTCTTCTTGTAACATTTAAAAATTATTTTTCCAAAACAGAATTTAAAAATGAATTAACTATTCAAACTGTTAATCAGCCAATCTTAAGCTAATGTATTGCATTTTTTTAAAGATGGCGAAGCAGAAGATAGTTGCATTACTAAAAGTTCTCTCCATCCATCATCTATACCTGCTATTTCCATGTGCAGTGTATAAAATGTATTGTATGACACAACATTCATGGTAATAACTAGAGGACTTATTTTTGGCCCCCCCACTTTTATCAGAAGATCTAAATGATGCAACATCCTGAGGAACATGTGACCTCAGGAACGTTCCAGAGTTTAGATGACAAGGAAAGAGTTACGGTAACAGCACTGAGTGAAAACCTGGGGGTTTTTACGGGAATAGAATACATTCAGAGCATATATGATAAGTAGAATTGGTGCCACAAATGGCACCAATTTGGTAGAATGACTCACGTATACCGTATATTTATTTCAAAGAGAATTATCTGTCAGTTTGGCCACGGGTATTTAAATGACACATCCACTCACTTCCATTTCTCCCACATCACCTCTCTTTCCTTCAGCGCTGCAGCTGTGTGTTACTTTCAGCAAAAAGATGTGCTCAGATCTACCATGTGATTGTGTTAAGAGCTTCAATTCAGGAAGAAGAGTAGGAGGATCCTCTGTTTACTTGGCGTTGCCATGGTGAATCACAGTAGCAGAGGTCCATGATGGAGTCTTTTTATAGTCGTGGTGCGCACATTTGACTCAGAGTCGTCATAGTCAGAGTTGACGGAAGCTTCTCCCAACATCCAATTCGAAAACTTTTTCCAAACTTTCATTTTCCTGCTAAAATTGACACATTTACATTACTTCACAATTTGAATTTGCTGCTTCGTGGTGCTTCTACACACGATCAGTGGTATTGTTTCCTGAAAAGTGAATGTGAATTTATGAGGACTTCCATCCATCCATCCATCCATCCATCCACGTATTTTCTACAACTCAGTTGAGGCAGAACTCCCCGGGGGGGGGGGGATTGCTGTGCTTTTGTGGGTACAGCTGGATAAATGGTTGGATAAACGATTGATACAGTATATCAACACAGGCGGCATCAACCCTTCGTGTTGCACAAATGGCGGCTGAATGTGTAGTTCCTGATCCACAAAAGCTTCACCTCAACCACGCTGACATTTTTCCTTTCTGAATAGATCCAATTTACTGCAGCATTTCTTACAAGATTGGATGCTGCTGTTGAGTATTTCCAATATTGACAAAGAATCACACAGGAATCTGCTGCTGCCACATAACACGGCACTCAGTAACGTCTGTGTGGAGGTTAAGTTGTCCAATTTTCATGAAGAAAGCAAAAAAACAAAACAATAAAAAGTCATTTTCTTTTTTCTTTTGTTCTCAATTTACTTTCCTGTGAATTGCATTCCTTTTTAAATTCAGTAATAGTTCACTGAACTAGGAATCTTTCATCCGTTTATTTTTTGGAAAGGAAAACAAATATTCTCCAGATTGCTAAAGATTCACAGCAGATCCATCGAATGGTCGTTGTCAGGGCTTTAGTCTCGCTGAGGCTTCAGATTTAGAAGCATAAATAAAACGAATGTATCCGATGTCGAGCCATTTCATTCCCAACTAAATAAACACTAGAAAGAATAAATATTCCATGAAATATATAAATACGTAGATTCTTTCACGGCATATTGATTTATTTCATGACACTTTTATTTTGTAATGCAGCGTTTATGCATTTCAGGAAACTTTTATTTTGTAATTGCCACACAGTTGCCATGCTCAACTTTACATTAAAACATTTACGACAAAAAATTGAAATTATACAAAATTTGCAGTTTTACAACTATATGTAAAAATGTTGTAAAACGGTTAGTGTCATCCAACAAAATAATTCTCAGTTATAAATCTTAAATTTTGCGACATTCATGATTGTTTGATTAAAAAGTCTTGATATTTCAAAAATTTGCCATTTTTCTTTCTTTCAATTTATGAGATTACTTTTTTGTAATTTGTCTTGTTAAAAAAAGATGTGATTTTGCAAAATCTGACTTTAAAAAAAAAAATAAATAAATCTGTCTTTTTTTTTTGTTTTGTTTTTTTATTTGTGATTGTACAAGAAAAAACTTGATTTTACTACAAAAGTCTCAATTTTATGACAAAGATGCACTTTTTTAAATCATAAAACAAGTAGATAAAGTTACGATAGAGTCCAGGAACTAACGAGAAATCTGACAACGAAGCTGGTTGAGAAAATCAGGAATAACGGTAACCATGGTGATGATGTGGCCCAGGATGAAACAGAGCTCGACACCTCTGGTCTCCATCATTTCAGGTTCTTAAGGGGCCTTCTGAAGTGCCCTTAATCATGTCGAGGCCTCCAAAACTCTTTATTCCCAGTAAATCACTGAGTTATGATTTAAGTTTGTTAGAGTTCATCTGGATACTTTTTAAGGCACTTTGCAGTTCAGCTGCAGTTCACGAAAGCAGCAGTTTATCAAACACGGCAGCAGCAAACCCTAAATGCTCCCTCGCTTACATACACAGAGGTCAAAAGTTGACGAAAGGCTGACTCTCCTTTCATCCTGAAAACCGGCGGCGTCTCGCTGCATTTTCCAGAGGCGTGTCATCACTTCAAAGGCGTTAGCGGAGTGATGTGCAGACGAAAGCAGCGCCGCCGCTTCCCTCCCTCAGCTGCTTTCGCAGTTGTCCCTGTCGCACTTTGTTTTGCTTAAATGAAATGATTGAAAACCTGGCTCTGTGACACTGTTTCAAGGGAAAGAAGCCTCACATCATTACTGGTGACATTAGCAGGTGACGGCGGCGGCCGCTGAGCCACCAGATGCACCGAGGTTCAAAGCTTCTTAGCTTCGCAAACAGATGAAACAAAATAATGCCAGAGAGAAGGGAGAAAAAGACTTTGACATTCACTTGCACACCCTTTTCCCTTCTTAATCTTTACAACTGACAAGTGTTTTTGGACCATCTGCACATTCTGTCCTCATAATCAAAACCTCCTTTTGCCTCACAGCGAAGCTTCTTGCATCAGGAAAACAAATATTCGCTCCTGTTAAAATCAGTTCTGAAGCTCTGGTTGCAGAGATCAATACGGTATAAAAAAAAACCATGTAGGGTTGCATTTCCTCTGTACCTCTCCAATCTCCCAAGTGCAGAGGCCATGTAGTCAGATACTTTAAATTCTCTTAAGGCTATCGATTCAGGTTGCAGGTTGCAGAGTCCAGCGCTTCGGCAACAGAGCAAACTGACCTCAGGGCAGACGGAGAAGCCAAGCCGAGGCTGTAAATTCGGACCATGAAACGCCTTAAATAGTCACATTCATGCTTGAAAATGTGTTGCGGTAATTTGATCTGCTGCTGAACAACAACACAAAGAGAGACGGCTGAAGCCCACATGATAGTCATATGACATCGAGGTTGAACTCAAATTCGAGCCCTTCGGCTTCTCGCGGAGGAGAATACAGAGTCTGTTGTGTGATGCAGCACATTTACACCCAATAATCTGCCTGAAAGTGAGAAAAAAATAAGCTATTTTCAATGATTTGGCTGAAAATGTGCAGCTATTTTTATGTGTAACATTGTGCTATTTGGTGATGTTCTTTCAGGTCAAGAGCTTTTTATCTGACTGATAAACTCGCTGAATGATGAGGAAAGCATGCCTCTTACACAGATTAAATGAATTTATCATGCAGCTTTGGACTGATCCTGCAACACTTCTGCTAACAGTAAACATACTTCTTGTTCAAAGAGCGGGGCGGCTATTTATTTAGCAGAAAAGCACTCCCCATTAGCGTCTAAATTGTTGTCGGAAATAGAGGCAGCCTACATTAACAACCTCGTCCTCTGTGCATAATGCTTCCAGCATCAGCGTGCCTTGTCATTACGGCCATTTCTGCTCCATTATTTCAATACCAAATCACCAAATCCCCCCCTTTCGACTCATTGTTCCCCCTCCTACTTGCCTCGGTGCAGTTGAGCCTGCACTTCAAACTGCTCTAAAAATGAGCTTGCTTTGCCAGGCCGGCAGCGAGCCAGACCAATCATCCATCTGCAATAATAGAAATCTTCTGGCTGATGATAGACTGAGGCAATCACCAGGCAGGCTAAGTGGGCTCTTCAGGCTGGCCTCTCCACCCTGCTGCTGGTTGATAGCAGGGGAGGGCCAGGGGATGCTGGCACGAGTGTCTGCTGGGTATCGGCCTCCCAGTGCCGTGTCTGGCTAGATGGTCGGGCGAGATGGATACAGATAGAGGGTAAAAGGTAAAGCTTTAAAAAAGATAATAAAATGAAACGAGGCAAAATAATCTGAATGTGTGTCGTTGAAAGGGTGATTTGATATTACAAGACGCTTTATGGTTTTCCCACACTCTTTAGAGAGGACATTATATAAAGGGAAAAAGATCATTTCTGTCTGTGAGAGCGTATATTTGGTAGTCTGATAGATCAGAGACACGTCTGGACAGATGTAGGGAGACATGGGTCCCCCTCATCCAGGAGGCGGAGCAAACTGTTGGCTGTTGGTCAATCAAGCAGATCAGCGAACGAGGTGACATTTTCAGAGCAAAGCAAATGCGATTCAACAAATTTTTTTTGTTTTAAATGTAAAATTTTGGAATAACTCTGTGCTTAAAACACTCAACTAATATCTTTGTCCACTATTGAAAAAACATAACCGTTCGTAGCTGTAGCCAGCTAACGTTAGACACAATCATGTTCACATTACTTCTTAATAATAATAACTGTAAGTATATAGAACTGTCGATTCAAAAGACTGCGGTTTACCATCCAGACCACAAAGGTGCAGCTCTTTCATCATCACGTTAAGCCCTCTTAGGTCTATCCTTGAAGAAAGTCTCTATCTGATTGTCTCCCCAAGATGTTTGGGAATAATTAATGAGCTTTAACGTAGGGTAGCTAGATGGAACTGCCGAGCAAATTCAAATTTGCTAGCAGTGCGTCTAGATTTTAACAAAATACTGTTGTCCCTGAGAGCATCATCCACTTATATAAGTCCTTTATCATCTTCTGTTCAGAGTTGTGTGAGGAACCTCGGTTTCATATTTGCCTCAATGATGTCTCTGGAGTGTCATTCTGTACAAAACACTTTCTTTCCTCCTTGTATCATCTCCAAATTAAAACCTCTGGAGATGATTATTCAGGCTTTTATATCCTCACGCTTTGATTATTGTAACATTCTCGTCACCTGACTGAATTTAGGTTGTCCAAAAATTCTACAACAAGACTTTTAACTGGTGCACATAAAATAACTCAAAAGTTTTTGTTTGAGTCCTCAGTTATGATGTCCTATGCCTCTGATGCGAATAGCACAAAGCTGTAAGACCAATTTCAAAGAGGCACAAGGAAGAGGGTGTGGAGTTGAATTTGAACAGCGGGTTTTTGTATTTTGTCTGTTTTTACCAAAATATGTCACAGATGCTTAATAAAGATGGTCTCAACTTTTAGAAAAAAGGGTTTGAAATATCTCATTTTAAAGTTTCTCACACCTCAAACTCGGTTCAGTCAGCAGGTAGCTAAACTGATTTAAGATAATCTAGGACCTAAATTGTATTTTCAGGAGAAATAAAGAAGATAATCTTCATGAAATGTCTTAATGACTTATGAGCTCTGCAATAAGTAATGGACAGTCACATATCTAAATAAGCTGCATGTTTGTTTACTGGTTGAAAGGTGATGTGTATCTCATATTTTACATTCTTAGTTTATCCTGTCAGAGCGGCAGCTCATCCCACTTCCTGTAGGTTTAAGAGCCCCAGGGATCATTTCAGTCCATGACGGTGCAAACATGGGGACCGAAAAACCATGTAGCTGCAATTAAAGTCTTTGTAAACCAAGAATTAAAGCAAAGTAAGACATTAATGGACAACATAGTGTTTGTGTGGTAAGAAAAAAAGAGAGAGAAAATATTGACTGTGCGTATGGGGAATTAGAGAATCCATCACCCAGATATGACAAGCCTTGGCCGCAAATGGACAATTCATTTAAAGCCCAATAAATAAAAAAGGTGAAAATCTTCGTCCCTCCTCTCCACAGCTAAACCTTAAGCTCTTTGTGCATCAAGCTCCTCGGGCAGGACACCAAAGCATTCCCAGGCTAGTTCTCCCAGTTGGATATGCCAAAAAGACCCCCCCAGGGAAGCACCCAGGACACATCGCACCAGATGTCCAAACCAACTCAACTGATTCCTCCTGATGCTGAGTACTCTGCAGGGGTTTTTGTGCCTGAATGATCCCAGCACCTGTGTTGTCCAGGCAACTCCCCTGGTAGAGAACATCCTGAGGCAAACTGATCCTGAGAAACTGGCCAAATGATGGGTGATTTGATTGAGAATCATGGACAGCTGAGAATCAAGAGCTTGATGTCCTTCGCCAGGATTAAAGATAACAAGGCCCCACCGGAGGCCTCAGGCAAGACCCCGTTATAGATCGCCCAGTGGCTAGGTAGCTAGCTAGCTGCCAATGGGGTTTGGCCAGGCTCAGAGTGGATGTCACTCATGAGTTTGCCTCCTGAATAATGACGTCTTCAGCAGATCTAGAAACTAAACAAAAGCGAGGTCATAAACTGACAAGTGAGGTGAAGCTCACTGCAGCCCTCCACTGCATCTTCCTATTTCACTGGATCACTGCAGAAACACTCTTTCATGCACCTCTCCCATTACCCAGGTGTTTGCTTCTCGGTTCTTTGCTCACCTGACCTTCGCCTTTCTGACCAGAATAGATGAATAAAAGTCAAAAAAGAAAAAAATGAACAGAAGTATTTGGGAACAGTTGCTGCTTTGGCTGTGGAAGGTAATGACTCCACATGTGGGGACTCCAGACAAACAAGATGAATCATGGACATATATTGAAGACATAAGCAACTGATTCAGGCAACAGCAGTATTTCCATGCAGCCATAAATACACATTTCATCACAGCTAATCTGCCCCTACAAGTGTTTATTCATGACTGCTTGACTGGTGTGCTGCACGGCTGGATAGTCATCGAGCCATTGTGGCTCCTTCAGATTCTGCCACCCTTCCTCTCTTTCATCTCCTCATTATTTCTCTCTCAACCTCCCACCACATCTCAGCACCCTCTCCCTGCCCCGAGCCCCTCAATCCCTCAATCATCCCGCACGTCCCAGGCTCTCCACACCTCCTCTTCGACCCCGTTCCGTCCTTCCATCCGTCCCTCCACCTCTCCACTGTGTTCATCTGCATGAAGAGCGTCGCATTCTGCCCAGGCTAATTGGCTGTAATTAGAGTCATTCAGCAGGGGTTAATCAAGGATGACTTACGCAGATTATGACTGGTCGGGGGAGGAATGTGAGGAACAGGCAGCCTATGTGCCAAGCACATCTTTCTCCTCCCAACATAACCTGAGGGGCTTGGCATAGATGAATGTGTTTAAACCAACACCACCACATGGCATTTTAAGATACGTGCTCTTGAAAAGCATCCATCTACTACAACTACTAATCTGTTTCTTTCCACTTTGTCAAAATGATATGTGACGGTTTTATTTGACTCAAAGAAACTCAGAGAATGGGTTGAAATAAAGCAGACCACTTAATTAACCTTCATAAAGAGGAAAACGTGCATGCAGTGAACAATACAATGATAATGATGTAGTTTTGTCTTTTAACCTAAATTTGGTCTCATTTCATGTCTGTGAAACCTGGATGAGTTGAAGGCAGAAAACCAATGCGCCAGTCACAACAGTTATGTCATCATCTGTGCAAACTTTAACATTTGGAGATTTTAGTTGTGGAGCAAGGATACCAAATATGCAGCCTGGAGTCCAATCCAGCCCTCTAACGATGTGTAAAAGTGTAAAATTTACAGAGGAGATCATTGTATTTTTCAACAAAAGTAAGTGCTATTTTAAATACATCTATCGGGGGTTGTGCACAAGCAAGCACTGCTCATACTGGAACAGTTGGTTAAAAAAACAAACAAAAAAAAAACATTGGGGCTCAGCGTCTGGTGGTTGCATGAAGGGCAAGTTTTCTTTATCATTCTTATAATCTATTTTATAAGATTTTTTTTATTTTATTTTTTTACCAGCTGTTAACATTACACGGCCATTGATTACCGAACAACTGGGAACAGATCAGATGAATCAGTTGTTGGCGGGTCTGAAGAAATAGTCCATTTTCACTGTGAAAGCTAGCTACCTTATTGCTAGTGGAATAACAGTAGCGTCAAAGCTGTTTTGCGATGATGACTTTATAAAGACGTGCCTGCTGAAGGCTGTGGACATCAACTGTGTTTTGCTTTCCTAACCTAAAGAAAAGTATTCTGTGAAAATGAATACTTGCTGTGGAATTGTTTAAAAACAATGAACATTGTGCATTTGTAGCATCAGCACAAGAAGAATTGGTTTGGTGAAAATCTGTATTTTAAGAGTATTTTTATGTATACATTTTAGGCTTTAGCTGGTGTGGTGTGTCAGTTCAGGTCGTCCGCATTACTACACAGATGTGGAAATTAATGTAAATGTCAAATTATTTCCTGATCTTGCCAAATTATTATTATTATCATAATGTGAAGTACTATTTTGTTCAGTTCCAGATACTCGTGACTAAATGGTGCTTTTTTTAGACACTCTGACCTGTAGGTTGTAGATAATAAAGTGAGGGATAAAACTGATTACAATGATGATAATTAAGAAATGTAGTTTTTCATGATGTTGTTTCAAAATGTACTTTTTTGCACTAAAACAAAGGTAAAGAATTGAGTCATCATTATTAATAGTTTATTTATGTATGCTTTCACTGGTCCGGCCCACTTGAGATCAGATTAGACTGTATGTGGCCCCCAAACTGAAATGATCTTGTTGTAGACCAAAGCAGCGATTATTATATCCGCGCAGAAAATGTCTGATAAAAGATATATGAATTAGATAGATGGATGGATTCCAACAGCACCATTACAGCAATAACCAATAACATAAAGAGTTAAAATATAAAAAGAGATAATAAAGATTAATGATAATAATAATCAACAAGAAGTCCAGCAAAGAGATATTGCACACTATTATTATTGCACTTGTGTAAAGATATTGCTGTTCTCAGTTGTTCAGCTCTGGCGTGGTGATGGTGGTGGTGGTGGTGGGCTCCGTCCATCCTCCACCTCCTGATACCCCTCCTCCCCCCAGAGAGGAGCTGTACAGTCTGAGTTTTTAAGTCTGTTCATCCTGCAGTTGGGAAGGAGCAGTCTGTCGCTGAACAGGCTCCTCTCTCTGCTGATGATGGTGTGCAGAGGGCGACTGGTATTGTCCATAATGTCCAGAAGTGTGTCCAGAGTCCTCTTCTCTGCCACTGTCACCAGAGTCCAGCTTCAGCCCCACCACAGAGCCAGCCTGCCTGATCAGTTTATCCAGCCTGGATGAGTCCATCTTGGATAAGCTGCCTCCCAGCACACCACGGTGTAAAACAGGACACTGGCGACCAGTGACTGGTTCCTGCAGGTGTTAAAGGACCGCAGCCTCCTCAGAGAGTCCAGGCTGCTCTGTCCCTTCCTGTACAGGTGGTCAGTGTTGCAGGTCCAGTCCAGCTTTCTGTCCAGCCACAGTCTGAGGTACTTGAAAGATTCTACAACCTCCACCTTGACTCCTGCAAAAAGAACTGGTCTTGACTTTGGTCTGGACCTCCCAAAGTCGATGACCAGATCTTTGGTCTTCGTGGTGTTGAGCTGTAGATTTTTCCTGTGGCACCAAACAGTAAAGTCCTTCACCAGGCTCCTGTACTCCTCCTCTCTGTCATCCCTGATGCACCCCACGATGGCTGTGTCATCAGCAAACGTCTGAATGTGACACAGCTCCGAGTTCTGGCAGAAGTCCGCGGTGTACAGGCTGAAGAGAAGAGGGGCCAGCACAGTGTCCTGGGATGCTCCAGTGCTGCTGACGTGATGTCCTTCAGCCTGACGAACTGCAGCCTGTCAGTCAGGTAGCTGGAGATCCAGGTGACCAGGCAGGGATCCACTCGCATCTCTATCAGTTGGATGGTTCTAAAGGGACTCGAAAAATCCAGGAAGAGAATCCTCACCGTGTCATTCCCTTTATCCAAGTGTGACTGGATTCAGTGTAGGAGAAAGAGGTGTCTTCTACTCCTGCCCAGAATGCAAACTGCAAACTGTCCTGAGCATGTTGCACTTGTGGTCTGAGGAGACTGAGGAAGAGCCGCTCGAACGTCTTCATCACACGCGATGTGAGTGCCACCAGTCAGAAGTCATTCAGCTCGCTGGGACGGTTGTTTTTGGGAACTGGTACTAAGCAGGATGTCTTCCAGAGTGTAGACACTCTCCACAAGGCTGTGGTTTAAGATGCATTGGTTTGGTTCACCCAGTTCAGCAGCGCAGGACTTCAGTAGTCGTGGACAAACCTTGTCGGGGCCTGCTGTTTTCCTGGGATGAAGTGTCCTCAGTTGACCTCTGACCTGGTCTGCAGTGATGGGTGAAGGTTCCCTGACCGGACCTCTTCTCTTGACTTAAACAGACTTAAACAGCCAAAACAGTGTTGTGTATACAGTAAATGCATTTACATATGGTACTTTATTATTTACCAACAGATATGTCGAAATATGTAAAAAAACAAAACAAAAAAAAAACAGTAAAAAGGTCCCAAGATTTCCTGTGTCAATTAACAACAGTTGAAAAGAGCCGTTTGTTCTGCAGCTGTGAAGTGAAGTGCTGTACCGTTTTTTTCGGTCTGCAACTCAGTGAATCCTGTAGTGTGAAAGGACACCTGACTGGGGCCACCTGATCTGTTGAATGAACGTTGTCGAAGCCAATACTTCATGTCCTAATACAGCAAACAAGTGATTATCAGTGGCTCAAACTGCCAGAATCAGGCTGAACAAAACTTTAGACCAGATGACAAGACCGGCTAAAAACAAATGAGAATGAAATGAGGCGGTGGCGGGGACCCAGATTCAGGATGGCAGAAGTATTCAAACAAAAAGTACCTGAAACTGAGCCAAGGGTAAACCATTTTACAACAAAATTAGCTTTCTTACAGAAAAAATTCTTTCTTTTTAATTTGCTGTTATACAAGCAGCACAAAGGCCTCAATTTTATAATAAAAGTCACAGCTTCTGTGAAATTTCAGATTTTATGACAAAAATTCGTTTTTTTTATTTTTTATTGTGAGAAAGCAAAGAATAGCTGGCCCCTTTAATGGTAACCATGGAGATGATGTGGCCAGGGATGAAATAGTTTAATGCCCCTGTTTTAGCCTCTTAAAGTTGCCTATTCCTCTGAATGCTTCTGTGGTGTCATCTAACTGAAACTTCCACAGATTGGTCTATTTCCATTTGACATTGCAAAAATGTTTTTATTGTAGGTCTATTGAGTGACTGGATTGCCCCCTGACTCGTTTCCATGTGGTCTTCCTCGCACTCTTTTTATCAGCTTAATATGCACAATGGAATATCATGAGGATCTTTATTGCCTTTGCGTTTAATACAAGGCGGGCTGAGATAATTATTGGAGGGGCCGAACTGTACTGAAACCCCTCTGGGACCAGAGATATAATGGCTGGAACTCGCACACTCACTCACACAGGGATACTGGACAGAGAGTAATGGCCCAACCCCTGGTGGTAATGGCTTCTCTCGTCGGCGCGCGAGCGTGTGCGCACGGTGACATACATGCATGCTCCTACCAAGTCTATTTGATGTGACTAGTCCATTTGATTTTCAATGGGCTTCTACACCATAATCCTGAATACACTGAGGTTTTTTTTCTTTCTTTTTTTTCCCCCGATGGACTCTTCATTGGAACTGCCCTACAGTACAGATTGCTCCTGTCACTGTTGAAGCAGACAAATTCCCCTTCATATCCTCCGCATATGGGATGAGATTGTCTCGTTATGGCCCCTGTTACATTCCCCAACGGCAACATTAGCCGGTGGCTGTAAAAAGACTATTAGGATCCAAATATCTCTGGACCGAAGACAACGAGGCCCAGAGAAGCGAGCTGGGGGCGATGGGAGAGAGAGAAGTCGTAGAAAGAAATTACGGCAGACCTCCAACATAGGTCCTCAAGCATACACACACATA
>JBAMYA010000012.1:3776020-3816036 GCA_037176975.1 Arrhamphus sclerolepis | reverse complement strand
GTGTTCAGGGAGAAGAGCAGAGGGGAAAGTCCACAGCCCTGAGGGGTGCTGGTGCTGATGGTCCAGATGTCTGAGACGTTCTTCCCCAGCCTCATGTTTTGTCTCCGGTCCGTCAGGAATTCGGTGATCCACCTGCAGATGGAGCTGGGCACATTGAGCTCAGAGATCTGGTCTTGGAGCAGAGCTGGAGGTTTGTGTTAGAAAACAGTGCTGAAGTCCACAAACAGGATCCTGGCATAGGTTCCCGGGGAGTCCAGATGTGACTGGATGGAGTGAAGGGCCAGGTTGACAGCATCCTTTACAGACCTGTTGGATCTGTAGGTGAACTGCAGGGGGTCCGGGGGGTGGGTGACGGACTTGAGGTCGGAGAGGACCAGATGCTCAAAAGACTTGATGACCATAGATGTCAGCACCACAGGCCCGTTGTCATAAAGTCCAGTGATCTGTGGCTTCTTGGGGACAATGGTGGAGGGTTTGAAGGTGGCTGGTGCCTGACTTGACTCCAGTCAGGCCTTGTGGGGGTTCAGATTCCTGAACAGCTTGTGCACATCCTGAAAAGTCCTTGTTCCTTCTCATCAGCAGTGTCAGCTCGTCCATTTTATTGTTGAGTGGGTGAATGTTTGAGAGGAAAATCCCAGGTAATGGTGTGCATAATCCACGTCTGCAGAGACGTACGAGGGCCTGTTTCCTCTTCTGCGCCTTCTCACTCTTTTGGCCAAAAAGTGCACCAAGCCTGTCGCGCATGCTAAAAACTGGCAATGGATCGACAGGAGTAGTAGTTCTTATGTCCAGGAGCTCTTCATGGGTGTAAGAGCAGGTCGAAAAGCAAATATTTACAGTCTGGTGCAAACAGTTTACTTTTGTAGTTAGATTTTGTATTCATGATTCCTGTGTATTGGAGGAATTTCTTATTTTTTTTCCTGCCACATCTGGTGAAATTACCTACAGCAATAGGATTTGGCAGCCAGATACCATTTGATTGACAGCTAAAGCCCGTTTCAGCTCTGGCGTGCTCTTGTCAGTAGAAACACTTAGAATGATGGATATTTGGACTGATTTGATCAAAATTCCTCTGAAAAGTACCTGTCATCCTGTGTGAATACGTTAAGCCAGCCAAGTTAAAATAGCTGACTGTCAGTGAACTAGGGTGGGCATGTTCAAGCCAGCTTCTCAGCGCTGCTCATGTTGCCCTTTTACATGATGGTGCTGGATGGTTTGAGGAAAAAGAGGCTTCAAAAGCACTCTTCAGAAAACCTATTCAATTCAAAAGCACTCTTCCACCACATCCCAAAGCTGTTGTCATGTTCAAGAAACCAGTTTGAGATGATCATGGTGCATCATCCTGCTGGAAGTAGCCATCAGATGGTCCACTGTGGTCATAAAGGGATGGACATGGTCATCAACAATACTCAGGTAGGCTGTGGAGTGGTGAACCCTTGATATAAGGCAGCATGGATCCATGCCATCCATCCTGACGAGCTGAAATTGAAACTCATCATTTTTTCCAGTGTTCATTGTCCAGTTTTGTTGAGTCTGTGTGAACTGTCACCTCAGTTTCTTGTTGTTGCATGTTCAGAAACGGTATTCTGCATACCTTGGTTGTAACAAGTCCTCATTTGAGTTCCTTATGACTTTCTATCATCTCACTCAAAGTCACTTAAATCCCCTTTCTTGCATATGATGCTCAATCTGAACTTCAGCAAGCCGTCTTCACCATGTTGACATATCTAAATCCACTGAGTTGCTGCCTTGTGATTGGCTGATCCAGACATTTGTGTGAACAAGCCACGGTGGACCTGATAAAGCAGCTGTATTCAATGAATTTGTCAGGTGGGGTGCGAGAACCAAGATCACTCTCAATTAGAGATAATATGGCTTGTTGTGCGTTTAATAGTCCTAAACAGACAGCTGTTACTGGCTCTGGGTTGACCTGGGGGCAAAGGTGGCATGTTTAGCGGCCTTCAGCTGCTAGCAGCAGCTGGGCTCCTGGTGCCCCGGGCTAACCTGGAGCCATCTGAAAAGTCTCTGGTGTTAGCAAGTGGACGCTGATTAGCTTTGGAATCCGTGCTTTTTGTAAAAAAATGCACAAGCTTGAATGTGAACAAGGTGAGAAACCTTGAATATCCGAGAGGCTTAAAGCAACACAAAGGAGTATTTCCATGTTAAAATGAAAGAATATGTGATTCACCCAATGGTGAGAGTGAGAGTGAAAATTTACCCGCATTTTCCTTTTGAAAAAAAAGGAAGACAGACAGAAAATGTAAAGCATCCTTAATTGTTTTCTACTCTCTTTTTTCCCCCTCTGTCTTCGGTGGCAGATGAAGAGTCGGTGCTAATGTCCCTCTTCCATCATTGCTCTTCTCCAGCTGCAAAACGCTGATTGGAGCTGGAACCTCCTCATGATTGCGCCCTCAATGAGAGCACGGAAAAATAAACAAACAGACATATAGAGGCGAGAAATCCTTGTTTAATTCATTCTGCTTATATCTCTCTGCAGCCATCTTCAGGTGTTCGGGGGAGGTGGAAATTGGAAACGCCCTGCAAATATGCTAGGGAGACATCCCAGACCGAATTAAGGTGCCATTTACGTCGAAGGCTGAAGCACGGTGAGGCTGAAAAATCTTCCACTTGCTCTCTCTCACTCAATGATTGTCTCATCAGCGGGAGTAATTTGAGTTTCTGGTTATCGCGTCATTTCTGATGCCGACGAAGGGTGTGGGGGGGAGAGAATCGGGGAAGAACGTAATTACTTCCCTCTGCAGACAGATGAGGGATTGGGGAGTAATTAATAACTGGCTGGTACCCCGGTGGAGTGGAGGCTACCTTCCAGCGCCGCCGTCTCCCTCCTCTGAGAGAGACTTCACTCACTGTGAGAAAGGAGTGGGAACACACTCCAGTCGCAAGCCTGATGGATCAGCAACAGGCATTTCAAAGAGGGAGAAAGAGAAAGAAATGAGATGGCGAGGCGAGACTGAAAGAGGCGGGGGAGGAGATGAGATGGAGGGGTGATAGGAGAGAAGACGAAGAACATGGGGAAGAAGTGGATGGATGGCGAGGGGACAGACTGGCCCCAGCTGAAAAAGCTGAAGGAAAGAGATGAGAGAGACTGGAAGCAGGCAGGGAGGTAAAGAGGAGATGAAAAAGATGGTGGAGGAGTAGATGCATTACGCAAATGTAAAAGCTCGACAGCATTGATAAAAGCCTGCCTGAGGGGCCCTTCCTTACTCACTTTCCAGGTCTTGAAGGAATATTACAAAAGGATCCTCCTCTCCTTCTCCTTCTCCTTCTGACCATTTTCATTTCCTCACCAGTGTTTGAATAATCTGTGGCTCTACCGCTCCCATCTCCAGTATGCATAGATTATTCCCCGACGCTGCCTGACAACCACATTCACAGTCCCGCCAGGTCTCCCTGCTCTTATCTCCCCAGTCTGAAGCGTTTCGCTTCAGTCTTGAAAAAAAAAAAAACACACACACACTTAGACTGCACTTGGTTGATGACCACGTCCCTCTTTCTTAATCAGATTGAGGGCTGTAGAGACCTTCTTCTTCTGCTGCTGCTGCTGCTTCTTTGCCTTTCAGCTGTTCCCTTCAGGGGTCGCCACAGCAGATCATTTGCCTCCATCTAACCCTGTCCCTGCTTCCTCTTCCATCTCCCCTCATGTCCTCTTTCACAACATCCCCAAATCTCCTCTTTGGTCTTCAATTCTCTACCTTTTCTAGAGATGGTTTCACTCTTTTCCCTCTCTCTCTCCTCCTCTCCTTCATGCACCAGCAGCAGCCCAGCTTCCATCGGTGCCCTGTCGATCAACATTGCTGATGGCGGACATTGTTAACCAAGGCCTCCATCGATCTGGTAGCATATACGGCTCTTGTGATTGGCTTTAAGTCAGTACCACCCTCTGCATATATCCATACTTGGGACCGGCTCAAAAATACACTGGTTTGTGGTCCCCCTGAAGCTGCATTTAAGGGCTGTTGAGACCCTCCAGCCAAAAACCGACCTCCCTACCTCAGATGCTCTTGAAGGCTCCATTGCAGTTGATTAATGGGGGAACTGTCAGGTCACGTGACCCACAGATTTGTACCGAGAGCCTCTGGAGCCCAGTCTTCCTCGAACTTTGCACCGCCATGTTACAAAGAGGCGGGACACAGCTGTCAAAGCCAACGGCAGAGCTAGCGGCTAACTCTCAGTCAAGCATGTCAAATGAGGTCTGGGCATCTGATTGGTCACCTTTGTTGCTGCATATAAATTTATCTGATGTGGTACAAAAAAAAAATTCACCCCCAGTACGGAAGATGTAACCACAGATGGAAAAAAGAGAAACATTAAAATATTTAAATATCAGGTTGTAAATGTATTTAATTCTGCTGCAAAGGTGGCACTTTTAAATGTGGGACTTTTAACATGCTCTGTTTTGGAGCCAGCACCTAGTGGTCAGCTACTTCCTGGATGATGATGTTTGCTGCTTGGTGTAACCGATGCACTCCACATGCACTCCACATGCACTCCACACAAGCACCATGCATACATGCACTGTTTGCAGAACTGAGTTGGTCTTGTTCCCCTCGTCTTCTGCCTTTTTGACAGTTTTTCTTCTTTATGTAAGTTCTCTGTTGGTACACATTCATTAACAAACACCACGTGCACCACATTCATCACTGTTTTGTTACTTTGTCAGCCCTGAACTTTCATTTTTCAACGGTCAACAGAATCAAGATTTCAGATTTTAATAAAGTTTGTGCTGCACAAATTATGGCACTAACCATTAATATATTAGCAGACACTTGTGAAACAAAAAAAACAAAACAAGAAAACAACCTCTTGCATCACTTTCTGATGAGCAAGCCTGCTCAGCTCCACATTTTCATTCCACACCACTTCCTCTCCCGTAATGTTTAATAAGATCTCGACGGCGTCTGGTGCAGGATGCCAAGATCGGCGCTGTCAGAGTACAATCTGGAGGCTTAGGTGAAATCAACAAGATGAGAAACGGTGTCTGAGGGAAGAGGAGGGGAGGGCTGGCGAGGATGTTTACCTGTCTGTCTGGGCGCGAACACACAAAACCCACACACACGCACGCCTTGCAGAGATAGTCATCTCCAAAACAAGACCCTAAACTGATAGCTCTCACATACAATTGCGTGAGATAAAGAAAACACAGTGGACATGCATACCCATTTAGCACATATGAGAACTCACACAGGCAGCAGTGGTTATCTTCCTCGCAGCGCCACAAACAGAAGCTGATAACGATCCCAGGTACGCAGAAATGGCTTCACAGGAGCTAAATGACCTTTCTTAGTGAGACCCGGTGATGAATGTTCTGCTGGGGCTGCATAGCCGCACTGTAATATTCAAAAACGATACATAAAGGCTGATTGAGGATCAGGGCTGATAAAGCTGCAGACAGATAAGGAGGAATCGAAGAGCAGAGCCAGTAAAGGTAAATGAGTCTGAGTGCAATGAAGAAGCGCACATTGTTACAGGCCAGCACCAATCAATCACACTCAGCAGCGTGTCAGAGAGGGTTTATTAACAATTCAGGAAGCAGTCGGCCACATTTTGACCAATTGCTGAGTCTGGCTTCGAGTTTGTCTCCATTTACATCTATTTATCTGACCACACTCTTCTCCAGTCTTGCATGAACTTCAGTATTTGGGAAGCTTTTTATCAGTGAAGTGAATAAAGTTTGATCCCTGACCACCATTTAGTCATTTACTTCAACTCTTCTCAGTCATGTGCAAAAGCTAGTACCCCATCTTTTAATCCCATCTTTGTGTAAAATCATAAAAATCATCATGCGGGCAATACTAAGTTGCCCCTTACTGCTGTAGTAAGACTAAAGGAGGCATGTAGACCTCTGTAGAAGACATATTTTCTGATTTGCCACACCAGAGCATTCCAGTGGGTGTAAACATAATGCCACGAGGGAAAGCTATAAGTGATTATCTTAGAAAAGTAACTGTTGCTGCACAGATATTTTTTACTTTATTGTTTCAGTGTAGAACTGTAAAATAATTAAATTGGTTTGCTGAAAAAACAATTAAGACCCAGGAAGAAGATAAATTCAAAAGTGGAATTTACTTAATGTTAGCAGAGTATGTATGTTTATTTAAAAGATAGAACTCCAGGTACTGATGCAGTAAAAAGACTACATTTAAGATTTCATGGCTAATCATGTAATTTTATTGGTAATATTTATGATAAATTGAAAACCATGGATTCAAAATGTAAATTATATATAAAAAAATGTTAACTACATGCACTATGTGCACATATCAGTGCACCATCAAGCTGAAGCACACCAAGATGTCTATATCAGAATGGCTAGTAAATAAATAAATAATCCAGGTTCTGGATCTGGTCAAAGTTCTACCGTCTGTACCAAAAACCTTGATGTTTGATGAATTGTTCCTCAGTGATGAGGGAGGTGGAGAAAGTGTGATACAATCAAAATAACTAAAAGTGGTACTTGGTATTGCCCATATTTTCAGTATTTAAAGAGGAGATACTAACTAGAACTGTGACTTTAACTGTTTTTTTTTGTTTTTTTCCTCAAGCCTGGTGGTTGGATACATCCATCTCGCCAGTGTTTGTGCGCAGTCAAATCTCCTGTGGGTCGCGATGATGACGCCAGGTGCGGTTGCTAGGCGATTGGTGATGCAACTGCAGCCTGTGGAAGCCAGCAGGAGCCTCCCTGCAAACGCACACCATCGCAGGCATCTGTTGGCTCCAATGAGCCGCACTCCGGCGCGTTAGAGGAGGTCTGTCTGTGTTTGTTTCTCTGCCTCCTCTTGTATCCTCTGCTGACAACACCTGTGGAAAGCAGCTGCCTGGATCGCAGGGTGCTTTGCATCTTATACAGGGAGAGGGTGGTGGAGGAGGAGGGGGGTCTCAAATCCACTGGGGCCACAGGGATGTTTCACACCATGACAACAGTCAGACACCTTACCGCTGATGCAACTAACCACACGGGACACGGAGGTGGGGTGGTGGGGGATGGAAAAAGGTTTTTGGTTTTTTTTTTGCACTTATGAGCCAGAGTGTGTTTGTGTCTGTTTTTCTGTTACTGTGCACAGGAAGGAGTGCATGTGTGAGCCCCATCTGCTTGGAGGTGTGAAAGAGGTGGAGACGTTTTTATTCCAGGAGACAGAAAAGTTGAAGTCAGAAGGTTTCAAATGCAAAACAAGTTTCCTGATGCTGTTATTTCAAATCTACATTAACAATTTCATGATGACTTTTACTCACTTGAAGCGGGAAATTAGATAATTTGCAGGACTTTTGAATTTAATGAAATATTTTCTCATTCTGTATTTGTTGTATTTTCATTCCATAATGCTGCAAATATTGAACACTCAAGGTTATAAAATTCAAAATTGATTGTCAAAATGATCAAAAATATTCCTTGAAAAACATTACTTGAATGGCCTTTTACTCCAAAAGTTCTTTACATTATGTACCTTCAGTGGGGCCTGGACACGTGCAGCAGCAGCTTAATACTGGTTTTGCAGAGATTGCACTGGATTTTTATATTAATTATACATCACGTACAATGAAATCATAAAATATGACATCTGCATTTTGCAGAAAATCTCAGATCCTTGAATTGACTACGGGGGGGTGGCGGGTCCAAAAAGCGGATCAATCTCCATTGCCTCCCATCTTAAAGTCTCCAACTTTATGGAATAAAAATGCATATTTACAGACTGGTTTGATAAACAGTTTTGGTCTCCATAGCGACACTTTACGTCCATGACAGCTGGACAGGGAGTGATTTTTTTTTTTTTTTTCTCACCTCATCAGGTGAAGTTTTATGAAGCCACAGATTTATGTATAATTTAAGTGTGTGGTCTTTTGATTGACAGCTGGCACAGCCGAGAGATAGACGGAAACAAAGGCACACTCGGTAATGATCACAAACGGACTGATCTGATTGGCTCCCCAAGACTTTTGGACTTAATGAGGGCAGCCAGACGGACCTGCTGAGAAAATTCAAATTTGTGAGCAACATGTCTACATATAGGCTACAGCAGAACTGAAAAAAAATTTCAAAGTTTAAACTGATCTACTCCTTTATATATATAAAAAAAAGAATAAAGATTTTTTTTCCAGAGTAAAACCTTGACGACTACTGATGCAGCGAGCTTTAACTGATGCTCAGATCACACTTCACAGGCTTGTGTATCAGCACGACTTTGATAAGAATCGGCATCTAAATCAAAGACTGCGGCTTGTTATTGGGTTTCATATGCAGCTGGAGGATCAGGGGTATATAATGCAATAAAACAGGAGCTCGGCAGGAGAGTTGTGATGGTATTACGGCTGGTGCTCTGGGTCAGGCATCCGCCTCACAGCCTCGGATGCATAAAACTTACACGTATACGCATCTTATAGATGCAGACACGCTCGTCTAACAAACACATGCCATTTCTGGGGTTTAGGCATGTATTTCAGGTTTAACTGGAAATAAAACTACACTCGTGGAGATTAGGAAAACTCCAAATACTCATATCACAGCATCCTGTTAAGTACGGCTCAATCCCCTCTCCGCCTGCCTGACACGACAACCTCGTCCCCCCGGCCGGAAATCCAATCCCGCCTCTGCGTGAGCGGGGAGGCACCGTGACGGATGGCTTGTAAGCGTCCCACCATGTTTCATCAAGCCTTCTCCTCTCTTTGTCAGGGCCAAAGATGGAAGACTTCCATGCAGCGTCTCACCTTAGGGACGCCGCTCTGTTCAATAATTCAGTGGCTGTTGCTCCAGTCCTGCGGAGAGCGCTCATCAGTGACCGATGAACATCCCGAGTGGGCCACAGCCTGTCAAGCGTAGTATCCCTCCCCCCAACCCCCACAAGTCCAAAATGGATCATAGATTAAACTGCTAATTACTATTTTGTCTGCACGTTTAAGGTATTTGTTTTCTTTCTCTTCCAAAGTCCTACTTTTGCCCTCCTGGCACATTCAGTCTTAAAAATCCTTTAATAAAAGGAGGACCAAAAGAAGGACCTTGAGAATATTACATTTTAGTGTGAGAAAGATTATTTTAAAGTAAAAAAAAAACAACATGTAGATCCAGCAAAAGAAGAGAGAATTGACAATAAAATGAGAATAGTGAGCACACAAAGCAATAAAAAGGCAGAACAGATCCTGCTAAAGGCTTCATTAAAGTCGGTTTATAGCGTAGAAATTAACTTTCTGCTAAGCCAATCTGCATTGTTACATTTTATTCCCTGTTTATCCCCAAAAGAAGAAAAAATGCATTTTTTTTAATCCAGTGAGGGTTCACATCTAAATATGAAGCTTGCAGGAGGCGCGTTTGCTCTACCTCGGCTAATTGCAGCCAGAATGAAAACCAAATAATGTACGCCACGTTTCGTCTCGTCAGCTTCAATCCAGTTGCGAGTGCAGACGTTCCAACGCTGCATTCCAGGTGCGTTCTTTTTTCAAAAAAAGGGGTACATTATTTTGTGCAAAAGCAGTACCCATGAAAGGCTGGATCTCTGAGGAGCCAGCATGGGTAGAGACTGTCCAGATTCTCATCTAATTCAAGAGAAAAAAAACACTGAATCACTGAAATGTTAAAAATCAATTATGCCAAACAATTATCATAAGGGATTTGCCTTCCAGTAATCTGCCATAAAAGTGCACAATACAAAGAATACAAAGGAAACACAATGAGAGTTTATGTTAACCTATTATGCTAATTAATATAAATCGTTATTCATCTTGATCAAATCTACCCAAACTTCCCTTTTCCAAGCATCTCATTCTGCCTGTAGCAAAGCTTCATCCTCAGACTCTCCTCAGACCAGGAAGTTGTAATTGATTTGAAGGTCTAATTACAGAGATAACACCTTTTAAAAAAAAAGACAAAAACAAAAAAAAAAAAGAAAACAACAGGGAATTATGTATGGTCATTTCTGCTGAAAAGTAGGACATTTTAACATGGACATCAATGGGGATTTGCTCTGTTTTTGAAGCAGCACCTAGTGGTCAGTCATGGAACTGTAACAAATCTTATTTGCTTGTAGTCCAAAAGCCAGGTTCTCTGACGCTACGGGTTACCAGCGCTTGTTCTCTCTTCTGTGATGGCAATGGTAATGTGAGAAGGTTCACACGGTCTTATAAGATTAATTCAAGTCACATTACACAACGTGAAATCGAAATAATTAACGACTGAACAACGTTGAGCAGATATAAATCTGAATGTATTTCAGGCTTTAAATGCAGCATCACTGGCATCATAAGCAGGTTGCTGTTAATGTGGAATTTAAATGACTCAGGACAATCTGAGACTGAGATCAGACAGACAGGGTGAAGATGCTCAGAGGACAATAGGACTCCCTCCAGCAGCCTAGAATTATTGTGGCATAACTAAGAGGTGGTCTAAGCGACTCCCCCAGCAGCCTAGGACTATAGCAGCATAACTAAGAAGTGGTCTAAGAGACTCTCCCCACCGGCCTAGGACTATAGCGGCATAACTAAGAGGTGGTCTAAGAGACTCTCCCCAGCAACCTAGATCTATAGCAGCATAACTAAGAGGTAGTCTAAGAGACTCCCCCCCCAGAAGCCTAGGCCTATAGAAGAGACTACAGAGTTAAAAAGGCTTTTTTAAAAACAAAGGTCTTAAGCCTAACTTTAAATATAGTCGTCCTCACAGACCAAGGGTCTGCCAGCCTTTCTAGACCGCCAGACTCTTGTAACAGCAAGTAAAAAAGTATCTCCTAATGCTTCTTCACATATGTCATCTTGTATTTGCTTGAGTGAAACTATTTCTTTAATATGCTGCAATGGGCAGATAAAATATTTTGTGACAAATGTGCAGTTTTTATTTGAAAGCAAAGACTTAATGTCCTTCAGCCAAGACATCATTAATCACTTTACCTTTTCCTGGAGACTTTATGTCGAAGGCCAAAATGTCAGGCAAACTTCTTCCAAAAATAGTTGCTCTATCTGAAACTCTGGTATCATCTGTAAAGGACGGCATCAGGACTTTTACATTGGTTGAACTGAGTGGCAGAGACAGGACCGCGTAGATGTTGACCAATTAGGCGCCACCGGTGAGGTTTGAGTCCTCTGGAGGTTTTGCAGCATTTCAAAGAGAGTTGGAGGTTAATGTGCGTCTGTGGAGAACACAGCAGATAAAACACTCTCCACTGGGTAAATCCAAAAAAAGAAGAAGAAGAAAAATCAATGCTCTGCTCTGCTTGGCTCACCTCAGTTTGATTCATCCTTTCAATACCGCTCGACTGGCATGGCGGTCAGAAATTTTTAGCCGTCCCTGCCTGAAAGTTTGCTATACATTACCCACTCGCTCCCAAAGCGGTGATATCGAACATGCTGGATGGGAATTGCCAGCTGTGTTATATATATTTTACGAGTCTACTGGGGTACATTTCATTCCCCAGGACTTCTCAGTGGCTACTTTGAGAAGAAGGTTAATTCTTAATGGTCATGTCACGCACACACACCTTGTTGTCTTAGAAATAAAGAGCGCCTCCCATTCTCTGACTGTCCTGTTGGGAATTTAGAGAGCGATAACTTTCTTTCCTGCAACATTTATGTGCCATACCTTAAAAGAACTAGGAACCTGGCAGGATTGCTGGGTGACATGTCGGCTCGACTGCATCGGGCCTCGTTAACTGAGGCAGCGCGGCGAGCTGGAAGATGAGGAAGAGAGGTTGTGATGTGGTGTAAAAGAGTGAGCAAGGAAAAGGGAGAAGATAACAGAAACATTCCTCTTCCACTTGCTTTTAGTGGGGAGAAAAAAGCGGAGGAGACTTGGGTTCAGCTTGAAATTGCTATTCAGTGAATATGCGTCTATGCTGGACAGCGCTGACTGACAACTAGAGCCAATTAATGTGCCGCAGCATCTGAGCAGCCCGACCATAGCAACTACACTGGGAATCAAAAAGGAAGCCAGAAAAAAAAAAGAGGGCTGCAACCCGTGTCGGGCATTTGCACCAAACAATGCACGAACAACTGCTCATTCATGATAACCAGCGCTTTGTTCTCGCTCAGCTGCCGATCTCCCTCTGTAGATAGGAGACACATGAAGCATATAAAACACACATACGCGGGGCTTTTTTAAATTTTTTTTCCCCTCTTTGGTCCGACAGTGTTGTCCAAGTAGCAAGCTGAAGAAACAGCATGATCTAAATAGCTCATTAACTTTTGATGACTGGGTCCTTTGGCTGTAGATCTTGAAAGCAAATGGGAGCCAGACTCCTTATGGCTATTGATTCAGCAGCCCCACCCCCCCAACCCCCCCACCCCTTTCTGCACGTCCCAAGGAGGGCTACTAAGGACACCAAATAATTCATGCCAGGATCCATGCTTTTGTTAATGACTGATTGGGACATTGAGCGTCCTGCTCTATTTTAAAAGCACAAACCGCATTTGTTACAACATCCGTTACAGCTGTAGCACATTATTGATACAGTCACACGGAGGCTAAAACAGCCCAAACGAGCACAGTGCACACGCTGGACAGAAAACTGACATTTGGCTTCCAGCTAGGCTGCCAGACCCTGAACATTTTCACTTCTAGCTCCTCAAAAATGAGAAACTTGGCTCTTGTCGCGCATGTCCAGCAGTTTCATCAGCTTCTCATCCCAGGTGGTTTTATGTTCGGTACACGAGGGTGTATAGAATAAGGCGGGGTGTCTGCTTTTTGGATGTCTGATGTCGTTTGATTTGTTGCTTTGGATTATGTAACGATTCAAAACCTGCGCAAGTGAATCCAGCTCTGCAGAAGCAAGCTGGGTCAGCTCTTTCAAGTCCAATTTGCAGTACACGGGTTGAAGCTCCTAATGACCAGCTCATGTCTCCAGAGTCTGAATGTTTTCCAGACTTTCGAATGCAGACAGCAATTATGAGCAAGAGATATTTTTATTCTGCTGTTGGACATTACACATGCATGATGGGAATGAAAATGGCGCCAACACATACAGTACATAGGCCAGGGTCACAGCGGTACGGGGGTTCATTGGAGCGATCCGACATCCTGGTATGGATTTGATGGGAAGCTTTAAATCAGGGGTGTCAAACTCTTCTTCATCACAGGCCACATCATCACCATGGTTACCACGGTTACTCTTCATTTTCTCGAGCAACTGTCATTAGATTTCCCGCCACTTGATGGACTTTGCTGTAAAACAAAAAAGAAGAGTGAATTTTGTTATAAAGTCTAAAACTTTACAAAATTTGAAACTTTTATCATAAAATTGAGGCTTTTGTACTGATATCACTTTGCTTTGCACAATCACAAATTTAAAACAACTGACTGTATTTGTCTTTTTTGTTTTATTTTCTTTTTAAATAATTTTGTTGTAAAACAGTGATTTTTGAAATAAACCCAAACACACCGTAAATTCTACAAAAATCATGACCTTTATCATAAATTTGAGACTTTTATACGAAATTTACACTTTTCTTTCTTCTGACATAAAAAAAGCATTAACATTTCTGTAAAAAGGCAAATTTTGTCAAAATCAGAACTTTTGAATGAACTGGACTTTTTATTGTGCAATCACAAACGCCAAAAAATTGCGGCTTTTTAACGTAAAATCACTTTTTTTTTGCACATTTTAACATAAAATTACCAAAAATTTGGAACTTTTTGTTGCAAATTTTGACTAAATCATGACTTTTTGACATAAATCAGCTTCTCTTCACCTCAGTTATTCCTCTTTTTTTGTTGTGTTTTTGTTGTTTTAATCATGCTTCCATGTTCTTTTTGGACAGTCTCCTTGGACAGGTCTCACCTGGCATTTATCAAGCTAATTACATGCAGCTCTTGGGTTCTTCTGTCTTTTCTGAGTCTTGCATGGTCCAGTCTGGAGGTACATTTTCTCGGTCATGCACTCCAAGATTGGCAGTTATCGTGAATGCTTCCTACTTGTGAATAATGTTGAACTCTGAACTTCAAACTGCTTGGAAATGGTTTATACCCTTTTCGATGCTGATGTGCCGTTGCTTATTTAAGTATTTATTTTATTTTTTTATTTTTTGATTGATCTGCTCGGTCCCAGGCTGGATCTCTGCTCAAAAGGAGACCACACACAGTACTTGCAAATTTAAAATCTTACTTATTCTATGTTAGCACAGAGTATATAAAAAAAAAGTAGTTTCACAGGGAAAAAAAAACAGTTTCACAACCTCTTTGCACCTTGGGGCGGTCCCAGTGGTTGGCTCACAATCTAAAACCACTGCTGACAGCTCTTCAGTTTACTCAATACGCATATATGAAGTTGTACAGATATGAAGTACAGACATACAGTGGCAGAGTTCATCTTTTGAACACATCTCCCTGCACACAACATACTTCTCCGTTTTGTAAGGACATGATTACAAGCAATGAGTCACATACAACATAAGTACACTTTTGTCTTTCTGTCTCATGGCAAGTGATATTTATCTGGACACTGATTCAGGTAGAACATCTGTTCTTGAGCTGCTTGATCTCAGTTCAGCCTTAGTTATTGTCGATAATTTACTGTTCCCTTGGCCTGTGGAGTCCCTCAAGGGTCAGCTCTTGGACCACCATTATTCAACCTCAGCATGCTTCCCCCAGGTCAGATTATAAGTAACAACAATGTTGCTTGTCTCAGCTATGCAGATGACACTCAGATTTACTTGGCTCTTTCACCAAATGACTCACCAACGTCCATTAGTCCATTAGAAAGTCCATTAGACTCCAACCGTCAGTGCTTTGAGCCAGTAAATAGTTGGACGCAATCAATCTTCCTTCAATTAAATCAAGACAAGACGGAAGTAATTCTATTTGTTTACCAAATAGAAAGAATGAGAGTTGCTGCTCAGCTTGAATCCAGAGGGTTCAAGACACAAACCCAGTTTAAGAATAATGGAGGGGTGCACACCTGCTGATGAAGAGCAGCACCTGGCTTAAGTTTTTGTATTTTATTTTTTAGAGAAGGTTATGTCTTCTCAGGTTGTATTTGCCCTCCTCAACTCCACATATTTGCTATGTGTGTATCCATTGTGGTAAATGATTTGGGTTGAGCCTCATGCATTTACTTCTGCGAGCTTGATGATGAGATCTGCTAATATGCTAATATATGCCAGCGTTTTATTTCCTGCATCTACATCTGATTTGCAGCAACTCCACATCTCAGGCCTTTGCTCCCGCCTGGATCAGCACAGACACTAAGCCTTGTGTTGAGGTTATTTGAATGCAGGAGGGAGGGGGTTTAATGCTTTTGATGGAATACCAAACGGAAGTGATGTATGTAAATTTGGATTAAGGGGATAAGGCCCCTGTCAGCTCCAATAAGTATTGTTGCCTTTGTGTATTTGTTTGTGTGCAAGTGTGGTAAAGAAATACATACAAATGAGCTCTTTACCTGCAATATTGCTTCAATTAAAGGCTTCGCTCAGGAAACCACATGTCGGTGTGTTCTTGGGGGGATGCTGACGTCCCTCTGACATATGCCTGTCTATATGTGCCTCGGGGAGAGAACTGTCCATACTTTTAAATCACACCTTGAGCTGCTCGATGACTGCGGGCCACTGGGCTCCGTGTCCGAAGCTGATAGTGCCGCTTCACGACTCAACCTATACCCAGCATTATTTTTTCCAGCATCACGTTCCACGAGGTGCCGGGGGAGGGAGAGTGAGGGAGCGAGGAAAGCACTGATAAGCCGTGGAGCTGGTCGTGTAGAGGGTCAGTGCGGCAGAGAGATAGGGGCAGCTACATGGCAAACGGAAGCCAAGCGTGACCACTTTCTCACTCCTTCTCTCATCCGTCTTTCCTTTCCGTCTCCTCGCCCCTCCGGTCATCTTCAATATGTTCTCGTTATCTCGCGCAGCACCGATGGCTACTCGGTGCATCTTTGCGGCTTCTGTTTGGGCCTGCCACTTTGTCGTCCCATCCCCAACCCCCCCTTGTGTTTCGATTCCTCTAAACATCACTCGACATGTGCAGCAGCAGCAGACGCTGGAGTCGTGTTTTCAGCATGAACAAAAAGTCAGGATGAGATGAAGAAAAGCCTCTGCATCGATTTTACACCCACTCCTCTGCTGCAGCTGTCCTTGAATATAAATGACAGCGTTTCAGCCCACTCCTCTCTGGAAAGGGTCCCAGAATTCTTTAAAGGCTATCACGGCGAGGATCTCCCCCATTTTCTAACCTCATACCCAAATCCTGCTCGACTCGTATCCCCACAGCCGCTGCAGGGTAGACCTCGGCGACGGCCTCATCGCCGAAACTAATTTTGACACCCAAGAGGGAAGCAAACTAAGAGAATTTGATCTCTTTGAGCGAGTTCTCTAATCTTTGCCCGACCAATCCATTGGGGCAGGGACGCTTACTGTACAACTCACTCATCTCCAATGGCGGCTTTGATTCTCTCGCTCCCCTCTGCTGATTTCGCATAATCACACGGTAATGAGGTTGGCTGCGGTGCGCTGGCGCCGTCCCAGTGCCCAGCTAGCTCGTGCTTGCATATTAAGGGGCTGCGAGGAGGATTTACTTAAGAGGGAGGAGGAAAAAAGGTCTGGAGCCCCCAACTTTGCAAGCACATTTGTTAGAAATACAATTACACGGGCGCACAGAAGCATACCAGACTCCACAATGATTTCTCCATTCTCCATCCGCTGGAGCGGCTAATTTCCTTAGCAGCTAAGTACTTATAGATTGTTTTGTAACAGAAGCTCGTGATGATGGAGTGAAGCCTGGTGGACGAGGGCAATGTGTCGCATGATTGTTTCTGCCTCATATCTGCCGTACAGTGAAGGTTGTTCTCATGTGGGGGGGCTGCATTAACATGTTACACACTGAGCAGGCAAACATTCAGGCGGATGGTTGGAGGAGGTGGAAATGACAGGAACATCTCATCCAATATAACTGCAAGGCTATTATATTGGCTTCATTTCAAATAGCCAGTGATGGAAAATAACTCATTCCACATACTCAGGTACTTCACATAAGTACACTTTCATGGTACACGAGCCGGTGGAGCCTTCACAGCACAAACAGACCATCATCTCAAAGCTACTTTGTCTTCATCAGAGTCAAAATCATTTGCAAGCAAATCAGTCATTGTGTTGCAGTTTCCTTTTTTTCCTCTTTCTCCTCCTTCCCTTTGCTATCTTTGAGCTGAAAAACACCAGACTGTTGAAGCAGAAGTCTCTTTCTTACAGAAATACACGAAACGACCGCAACCTCTAAACTCCACATTACACGGTGGGGGACTTGTTAAATGTCACTCAGTCGTAACAAAAGTACTGTCCCAATTAAATGTCAGCATCGAGTCAAGTCTGGCTGAAATCCCCACATCTCTCTTATCAGACTTGGTTGAGATGACAAAGTATCCCAGAATGCACTTTGCATCAATGAGCTGGTGTAATTGCGGAGGAGAAAGCTCATAACTGTTTGCTACAACCTCTGAATACATTGTTGGGTAACAGTGTTATTTCTCTTTTTACTTCAGAATTTATGTTTCCCTCATCAACACAGAGCCCACTGGAAAGTATTTTCTGTCGTGTTTAAGGATGTGTTGGTCGACTCGCTAGCAAACAGCGTCCTCCCGCCATCCAAGCGTGCTCTGAGGAGCTCTGAGGGCAACACCTGAATTTCAACGCTGAAGTAAATATATTTACGAACAGATTATCTTCATAGCAAGATTTTACATCCATGGCACCAGCAGGGGGGTAAATCTTGATGCGCAGTACTGCTAAATATTGTTAAACTACAAATGCATGCAGAAATATGGACACAGTTTTATAAGTGACGGCTGTGTTGCAGATTACTGCGTCATGTGGCCAGCTATCTGCACTTTAGCTACTGTAGTGAACTCCTGAGCTGTGAGTTATAATAACTGAACTAACAGACCACCACCAAAGGTCTGGGGGTGAAAGCGGCTCAGTCAAAGCAGTGTTAGCCACTCTCAGAGACTCTACAAGGATAGACTGATCTGATTGGCTCCCCAAGACTGTTGGTCACACTTCAACGGAGGGTAGCTAGACGAAACAGCTGAGCAAATCCAAATTTGCTTGCGGTTTGGTGTATTTCTGTGAAAATACAGGTCACTTGTCCAATTTAACTTTGTTTAAGACATTATGGCCCTGTAGCTGCCTTTGCATGGCCAACAATACCAATTATCCATCCATCCATTATCTATACCCGCTATTTCCAGTTCAGGGTCACGGGGGTCTGGAGCCTATCCCAGCTTACTTCAGGCAAAAGGCAGGGGTACACCCTGGACAGGTCACCAGTCCATCACAGACAATACCAATTAATTTCACTAATTCTCATGGAATAGGTCTGTTATTTCTACAAGTGTGAAACATACTAAAACTACTAAACCAACTGAAAGAGGTTTGGCTTTAGGTGATGACTCATACAGGAGCGTCCAAAGCTATTCAAAAAAGCAAACAACTGAGCTGCAGAATTGCTGATTGTACCTTGGATCAACAAGTACTCCACTGCACGCTGCTTTGAAATGCCTTTTGTCTGGTCACTGATTGGTTGCATACCTTTCCAATAGGGTCCAGACACATTTTCTTTTGCATCCCTGGAAATCAATGACTAATGCTCTGTATTGAAGGGGAAAGGTGTAAAAGGATAACTGGCCATGAGGAAGTTAAAACCAAAATTATCTTGCAATCCAGTCTCTTTTTTGATCCACATTGAAGGTTATGAGAGGACCCAGATGCAGGAAGGATAGGCAGAGAGAGAGAAAGCATGGGCAGAGAGGAGCAAGAACACAAAGGAAGGAAGGGGAAATAGGTCAATATACAGACACGATTAAAATATCAAGGTAAAGATATATCTCACAACAGCAAAACATGATCTGTGAAACAGTAGCCTGAAAACAGAATGCACAACAGGAGGTTATAAAGAGAACACGGGAAAACCAAAACCCATTAGAAACCCCAAACTACAACGCTTCCTCTCCAAAGTAAATTTAGAGCCAAAAACGAAACTGAGGCTTTTAGAGAGGAGTCATTGATTACAGCACATCTACACTCAAATATTTTGACAAATCCAAGACACAAAGATCACCAGGTTATGCAAATATATTCTTTATATGTACATCTATCCAGCTGTTTCAACTTCATTTTGATATTAAATAAAAGGAAAGCAGAGTTTTTGCACTCCTATTAGAGATTACAACTTTGTATTGGAATAAATCCACTTCCATTTGACACAAATACACACACAGATATGAGGTTTAATACCTCTGTTACACTATATTTAGCCTGCACATGAAGAATTTACATGGAAATGTTCCCTCTTAAACCTGGACAGTGCAGAAAGGTAAGAAACCGTGCACATTCGTGGGTTGTTTCATTTGGAAAGTCATTTTCTAAAGCAGCTGGCCATGGTGGTGTTTCACATAAATTGCTTAAGCAGAAACCTAGATGCTTAAACAGATGACAAATTGCCCGTGTTCACCATGGTGACAGAACATGATACTCAGCGCAACATTATAGTGGTATGTTGTCGGTGCAGAGTTCTACTAGTTTAACCTTTTGGGAAATCATTTGTGGTATTCATCAAGTCTCAAATTGGCCATTTACTCTGATCTACCTTTAAGATGGCATTTATTTGCTCAGAGTCCCTCTTGATGGCTCTCTAATTCCATCAGCTTCCCTTCAAACGTGCTCAGATCAGTGGGAGCAGCGGCGCACTGGTTTTCGTGTGAATATCTCTTGACATGCCGGGCGCCAGACGCCACGGCAAGGGTGGACATGAGGTGATGGAGCGCTGCGAGCTGCTGTCAGACACCGCGGGGGGTGTCATTTGCCCGGCGCTCAGCGTTGTGGAAAGGAAGGCATCACCAGTCGTGTCATTAACCCTTTACGTGTGGCTGCGTTGCATCACGGCCGCATCTCATTTTGGGCTCTGTGGAAGTCACCGCTGTGCCAGCGCCAATTTACTGTAACGCTTTAATGCAGGTCACCGAGTTTCACATCTGACCTGCGGTGGCTCAAAGTCAAGCTACACAATTAGTTCAAGTTTTTTCTGTATTCTACTTTTTTGACACATCTTTTTCTCACAGTAGCTTTCTATAATTTACAGCTAAAAGCTTGTAATATTCCACATCTCAGCCAACGATCTTTGGTCTATGTCCTTTGTGTCATGACTAGATAAGAAATAAACAAATATCTCTATATCACTCTGGGCCACATCATCGCCATGGTTACAATTAAAATGCCGTTTTTTCTTTAGATCCTCAACCAACTCTATTTTCAGATTTGCTGCTAGTTCCTGTAATAAGAAATTGTTACTTTAGTGCTTAATGTCACATTTCTTTTCTTGACATCCACAATATCATCTATTTTTTTAATATATTTCTTTTGTCATAAAATATCAATTTTCACAAAAATTACGACCTTTATTTTTATTTTTTTATTCTTTTTTTCAGTAACTTGACTATTTTTTCATAAAACATTTATAATTGTACAATCAGAAATGTCACAATTTTTTTTAACATTTTTGGAAAATTATAGAATAAATTAAATCAAAACAGTTTTGTCAATATTTTGATATAAAAATACAACAGTCGGAAAATTGGAAATTTTTCTTGATGTTTAACTTTTTGCCCTGAAAATCAGAAGGTTTTCTTTTATTTTATTAAAAGAAGCACATTTGACAAAAATCACAAGTTTTGACTGAGCTTGTGTTACTTCCTCTTTTATTTTTATAGCCAGTATCTCCGCTTACGTCCTTTCATGTCCTGTCAGTCCGTGTAAGTTAAAATGGTCCTTTACGTGTCAGTGCACGGCAATAATTATGACTCCAGCACAATCTAGATGAAACCCTTTATGGGATGAAATCATGTCAGATCCCTTTTAGACACTTTAAAGTAGACATCAGATGGCCAATTCCAGCAATTTGTCTAATCGAGGGTACTTCTACTTTAGATTGCACCGATCATACCTCCAAAATTCAGTTCCATTCAGCTCAGTTTTATTTATATAGCGTCTCCTCACAGCAAAGTCGTCTCCAGGTGCTTCTCAGAAACCCAGAGCATCATCCCCGAGCACATGGCAAAGCCTAACAGTGGCAAGAAAAAAATTCCCTCTTGGGAAGAAACCTGGACCAGGACCTGGATCAGCTGGATAAAGGAAGACATGAGGAGGGAGACAGGACAGACAACATGAAGGACAGAGAGGAAACATCTGGTCTAAAATATATAACTAAGTGGTGGTCGGAGGGTCGGACTGCAGGTGGGTCATCCCACAGTGGCATCCAGTCGACAGGTGCAGGTAAAAGCTAGGATGGTCAGAAGATGGAAGGTTTGGGAGGAAGGGGGGGGGGCAACATCATCACAACAGCACCTGAGAAAGGAGAAGAGAGAAGACTAGAGAGACTACGGAAGATAGACAGTGTTTATTCTATTAAATGATTCAGGACAACCTGAGACTGAGATCAGACAGACAGGCTGAAGATGGCCTAGGCCAATAGTAGCATAACTAGGAGGTGGTCTAAGAGACTACAGAGTTTAAGGCTTTATTAAAAAGGAAGGTCTTAAGCCAAAACAGTTTGTGGCTATTTTAGAAGGATAACAGAAAAATATGAGTGTCCAGCGTCCCAGAAAATGTTGCGATCTTAAGTGTCCTCTGATTGGGTTTCTCCAAGGTTTCGTGAATGTGCACATACAGTTGGTGTCCTCGAAAAAACTTCTCAGCAATGGCAAGTCCAAAAATCCTGCCACACGTTCAAGAAAGAATCAGAGTATGTAAGCTGTCAACTGGGGGAAGTCACGACAACAAAAAGGTGTTTTCTTAAACGAAACCCAGCAATGTCTGTTTTCATCACTTCCTTGGTGAGCTGTCAAAAACACACGAATGCCGTGTTCATGTAGGAACTCTAGACCAGCTATTTTGCCAGTCCCCTTCATTAGAGCCACTGACATCGTCAGGATCCCCAGTCTCTGGTAGATTCTCACCATCTCATGATGTGGTTCAAGTCCAGAAACAAAAGCGCCGCCGCTGAAGTTCTCTTCTGAAGTCTAAAGTCCACATCCAGACAAGCAAAGGAACGGTGAAGGAGAAAGATTTCAAAGAGAATGTTGTAATTGTGTTGTGTAACAGGATGTAGTTTTACTGTTTTCATGTGAGAAGAAAATTCATTCTGATGTCATGGGATTGAATCACACTGGTCATGTTTAATCTGAGATTAATCTGATTCTCTTCATTGATTTTTTTTCCCTCCATTCTTCAGCATATATTAAATTTAGGGGCAGATATCCAATTGAACGTGTTACGTGTCCCTCCGTTTTTGTATTTTGTGAGTCTGCCCTTTTGGAGAGTATAATTCCTGAGAAAAGAAACAAAAAATAAATAAATAAATAAAAACTTTACTGATCCAAGAAGCTGCTGCACAACTACACAAGACTACACACAACCACACGGTCCAACCTACCCCACTGACCTGTTTTCTCAACGCTGCCGATGACTTTCCCTCCACCTGGTTCTTTCTCTTTCCATTCTTCTCAACACACACACACACACACACACACACACACACACACACAAAGTGTGGAAAGTGTGGAGAGGTCTTGTGTGTGGTCATCACACACACTTGACAGAAGCAGCGCTCCTGGCAAAGGAGGAGCTACATGATATATAGAGATGGCCACTTTGAGTTCACCGAACACACACACACACACACACACACACACACACACACACACACACACGTCAGCCCCCTGCCCGACAACCAGCTCTGGAGACTCTCATGGTGACATATATGGAACACATGCAGACTGAAACCTGTTAAATATTCATGCGTCGTCTGTGTGCCTGGAAAATCGCCGTGTGCATCCCAGTCTGAGAGTCTGAGTGCGATCACACACACACACACACATGCACACACATGCATGCACGTGTGTGTGTGTGATTGTGTCCATACGTTAACGGACAGATGTTTGTCCTGCGAGTGGGTTGGCTGCATCCTGGCATGTGATTGTACAGGAAGTGTTCCACTGTCACCATAACAACCATGAAAATCCCGTCCTCACACAATCCCAGGGCGTTTAGATGAGGTGCATTATTTTATATATTTAGATACAGTTATGTACAAAAGTTGATGCAATGTTATTTATTTTATAAAAATTAAAGATATAGAAATATGTGGGAAATATCAAGCACCCTCGAACACAGTCATCCTTGATAAACTGATCATCAGCAGGATGAACAAGCTTTTTTTTTTTTTTCTCCGCTTACTGGTCTGGAACATTCAGTATTTATGTCCTAACACAAGGCCAAAAGGGAAAGACATCAGCAACAATCTTTGAGAAGCAACCATTGTTACGTGTCAATCTGGAGTTTAACATTCGACATTCATCATCCAGGACGGTTGCCAGTTTTTCCTGAAGTTGAAATCCCAGCAAATCTACATCAAGGTCACACTCAAGGTCAGTTCACTTCACTTGTTAAAGCAACACAACGGAGTTTGAAACCACTCCCCCCAACCAAAAAGAAGGTTAAAAAAAGATGTTATTATTATGTAAATTGGCGAGCAAGCCTCACTCAGGAAGATGCACCTTCCAGCTGTCAATCAAAGTGTACAACCTGGTTTAACTGTTGGAGTTACGCAGACTCTAAGTGTACGATGAAGCTATCTCACAGACATTACTGTTGGTGTTGCTCCTCCCTACTTACCACAATGGAGCTTGTCAATCAGAGGGTTGTTGAAGAGAACAATCGAACACGGTGTTGCTTTAAATGAAAAAGCCTCTTCTGTCTGAAAGGAACACGGAAGCAAAAAAAAAAGGACCTGAACAAACCACAAGACTCCTGATACAACCTCCTGCAAGGAAATTAGACCGTTGTTCAAACATGGGGTTAAAAACAAACAAACAAACAAACAAAAACAATAAAGTAGGGTACTGACACCTCATAAAAACTGATGTAAACTAATATTCCAGAAGGCATCTGTCTGTCTGCATCAGAGTGTTTGATAAAGATAAATAATGAATAAAAAAAAAAGGATCAAGTCTAGACCTGCATAACAAAACCAAAAAAAAATCAATCAACTGAAGCAAAGTTGTAAAGAGGAATTCCTTCATCATGGAGCAATGATGCGAGTTTTAAAGCCATGAAAAGGAAACTGTTTCATTATTGCTGATAAAAGGGAATATGCAGACAGTTGAATCCTGGAGGTACTTGGTGTTGTCCAAATATTTTTTTTTTTCCCCACACCTTCTAAATATGGTACATAAAAAAATAGGTTGATACCAATGAGGACCGTTGAGGGTTAATCTGGTGGTGCTCAGGTGTTGATGGTGATGGTGGAGGACAGGTGCAGGTGATCAGTCTGGAGAGACTGGTGATGAAGTTCACCAGCAAAGCTGTGCAGGCAAGACGAGTCTTTTATGAACTGTTGTGTTATTTATTCATTTTTGCTGGATTTTGTCTAATAACAGTGTGATCTGGCAGTCAGTGCCACCGTGTGAAATGTTAAAAATAAAAGCAAATATGTTTCCTGGTGATGCCTTAATTACATTTAACTTGGAACAAAAATAAAATAAAAAAGACTTCCAGGCACGCAGATACAAGGATTTTATCCAGGAGTATGGAGATCTGAAAGTGAGGCACAGTCTGCATGATTACAGTCCTTAGAGCAACAATCAGGATACACACAATATTATTTATTAAAAAACAAAAAACAAACAACAAACAGTGAAATTAAAGCTATCCATGAAGGAGATCAGATTAAGTCGGTCTCTGGAAAGCTCCTGACTGACTTCAAAAGCTGACACAATTTCCTGAAGTATATCTACAATCAGAATACGCACACATGCAGTAAAAAAAAGAACTTTTTAAAATGGGAAAATGTACATCAAACGAGCCTGACACCAAAGCTAGGTTACCACAGACAGCTATTTGCTGAGCTTTGTTCGTGCTAACCTGTGATAATAAAGACCTTACATTTCATTCTGTTACGGCTTTAAAACTAACTCGAAAGGCCATGCATTATTTACGTCTGTATGGTTGTTTAGTAGCACATCCACCAGGGGGCAGTGATGAGTCAAGTTACTGACAAACAAGGCAACTGTTAAAGGGACACACATCTGGCGGTGAGGTCGTATACTGCAGCCATTCTTTATCCTGCTCCTTTTCTCAAGATTCATTTCTGTCTGCCGAGAAATGTCGTTGACCCTGGAAACATAGAAGTAGTCGTAGAAGCAGTATTCTCTCAGTTGATGATGTTAATTTTGCAAAATAGTTGTTTTCATTTAGTAATTTAGACCAAAAAATGTCATATATCTCCATTACAAGACAACTTATAATGCAGTCTTTTTATATCGATTACATCAATGCTAATATCAGCCAGCAACAACTGAAAATGAAGACAAGCTAACCTAGCGATATAGCTACTGATCTACGCGGGTTGAGGTTCACGGATCTCAGGAGGTGGCGGGTTGCCCAAAGTTGGGTGGCAAAAGATGAGTGCGGGTACCTGGCAAGAACCTTCCGCAGACCCACATCGCAGCCCCGCCCCAATTCACTGGGGACCGCCCACCCCCGCCAGAGACCACCAGCCAGAGCGTACGTGTAACGCTGTCAGCATGGAGACGTGAGGGAGCCGGGCGAGAGCTTGTGGCCAATTACCGGTCACATTAGTTTCAAGATGGCAGCGCAACATGGCGATCACCATTGAACACGCCAACGAAATGTAAATATAAACGGCAAATTCAAGACCTACCAGAACACTGTGATTTGTTGATAAAAGTAATTACTAATTTATAAGGTCATACTTTTGAATGAAACAGTCCTAAAAATTCTAAGTTCACCTTTTATTTAGAGTCATAACCAAGAAATGTGACATCACAATCCAACAAAGTTTTGGGTTCTTTTTTTTTTTAATGAATAATAATGTTGATGAAAATATTGAAATATTAAATATTAAAAAGCCATATTGTGAAAGATTTTATATTGCGATATATTTTGTTGTTGCCCTAAATTGTATTGCATGTTGTTTTTGTTTTGTTTTTTCACATGTTGCTTTCTTTACCAGAAGTGGTCAAGTCTGAAAAATGCCCCAAGATGCATTGGTCACAGCTGATGATAAAAATAGGACCACCTCTTAAAAACCCAACACCACTGAACCAGAACCAGAACCAGAACCAGAACCCCTCCTCCGCTCCTTTGCTGCACCTGGGAATTCAGTCCATAAAAGTTATTATGTTTATTTCTGATATAGATTAGATCATTTTAACACTGGCTGACTCACTTTTGAGTGGTCATTTCTCAACCAGGTTGTGGGTGTTTTTTTTTGCTTTTGAACTAGCAGGGTTCTGGGGAAGTTTTTCATTTTCATAAAAAAAACATGTACCTCTTGTAAGGTTTGAACTAAAAACGGCCTTGAAGAACTGCTTGATGGGAAATTAGTGTTGACTCAGTGTGGACTGGGCATACTGGGGGCTGGAGGTGACGTCAAATGTCTCTTTCGCAGACGGGTTGTCGATTCTCCTTCAGCATCAAATTACGCATCATAAAATTCCAAACAGAAATACATCAACCACCTCAGTCTGTTTTTGTTGTCTTTTATTTCTTGACCTTTGCCGTCTTATTTATTCTTGGTTGAAAAACAGCTAAAGTGGTGCACTACCGCCCCCAGGTGGTATGGAGTGGTAGTTCACATACAACCTCCTTTTTTTTTTTTTTGAGAGCATGCTCTCAAAAACTTTTTTTTTTTTTTTAAAGCGTGTGGCCTCTTTAAGTACAACATCTGTCAATGCAGCGATCCACACCACATCACAGTGACCCGTCTCTGCTCTGCAACAGGCCTGCAGCACTTTAACACACTGCACACTCTCCAGTAGTATACAGCAAAAAAAAAAAAAAAAAAAAAAAAAGAAAGCTGTCAGCTCTGGATGTGAGTGTCGCCACTTGGAAGAGTTCTCAAACCAACCTTTGGGTCCATCCGAGTCTTCCAGAAGACGCTGCTTAAATGAAAGCCGTCGCCTCAAGGTCTGTCTCGATGCCGTAATGTACGGTGGAGAGTCTGGGCCTATTTGCCGTTATAACACTTGAATCTAATCAGTGGATGGGCCACTTTTGGAGTGTTTGGAGAAACCACTTGTGCCCACAGGCAATCAACACCTCATCAGCGTCAACCCTCTCATGTGGAGAGAATGGGGCACCAGGCCCAGCAGTGAAGAGCACCATCCAACCTCCTCGTCTTCCTTCGCCTTTCTTCCTTTTTCCAGCGCTCTTCACCTCCCGTGTTTCTGAGTTCTTGTTTAATTGCAAGAACAAACATTAAAGTTGACCTACTTTTCATATAAAACCTAAATGAGCTGCAAAAAAAACAAGACAAAAAGAGAACAAACAGCTAATGTATGCTCACCAACAGCAAATAAAAGTTTGTATATCGCCGGGAAAGCGAGTTTTAGGATGAAAAGTTGAAATTATGCAAAAGTTACAATTTTACGACTGTTTTAATTTAATGTCAAAATGTTGCAAAAACTTTCTGACAAAAAAAGTCACAAGTCTTGCTGCAATTTTTACAATAAAATTTGCTTTTTATAAGTGAAAACATTTCTTTAAATTTGTGGTAGAGACAAAAATATGATTTTTAATACAAAAGTCTCAATTGTATGAGAAAGGTCATGATTTTGTTTTCTGATTTTACACAAAAAAGTATCTTTTTTTTAAATTTGGGATTTCATAACAACATAGCTGGTTGGGAAAGTAAAGAATAAGTTGTCTGTTAATGGTTACCATGGTGATGAAATGAGGTGCATAAGTTTGACGCTCCTGCTGTACGACGCGCTCTCAGACTGAGAGACAATAATCACCTGCTAGCTTGCGCATACCTCCACTTCTGCACGTTGATCTGCTCCTGAAACGTAACAGAGGAAACGTATGATGTCTGGAACAGTCGCACACCTGTTTCCCCACAATTCCCAGTCAGAGAGAGGAGGCCAACCGAAAGCGGGGGAGGGGGTGAGAGAGGTACGAGCAAGAAACAAGAGAAGATGTGAGACGCAGAGGCAGAAACACACTAATGATGTTGTCAGAAAAGCTGCAAGTCTTTGAACACACTCCCAGTTGTGTTTGTGAGTGAGGACTAACACATCATTGTATCAGACAGACACTCCATCAATGTCAAGTGGCAAATTTGGAGGGTTAGGCGGCTTCCTGCAGTTGCAACAAATCTCAGAAAGCTCTTTTGTGTCTGTCAGTCTGGGACTCTCATTTCTGACGGCAGAGTGAAGCAACAGCATCGGGCCTGAACAGCGTTGTTTTTCATCTTGAAGAGTAGAAAGAAATACCAACAAATGTTATGTTCGCTGCTGCCGCATCACATGAAATGACGTCTTACAGGAGACACAGTTGTTGACCAGAGATTGTCTGCATCTGAAGTGCGCTTTGCTGTTTATTATTGGGTAAATATTGCTGTTGTGGGTTTCAATCACACGCTCAATGCTGGGCTGACAGACTTCGCTTTTTTCCATCACGCTGACATTTTTCCGTGAACCGCATTTTATTGAGGTGAACTTCCTACCTGGTGATGCTCTTCATGGCTTCCCTGACAGCTGGTTAGTCTCCCATTAGTATTGTTCTGCGCTTTAAACCCATAGTTGGTAGAAATACATAAAGCTTGTTCTTGTCCACAAACTAATGCTTTTAATCTCCAAACAAAAGCCATTTGCTCTCAAATATGCTCGTTTGTCTCAGATATGTGCTGTTGCTCTGTAATTACACCACCAGCTGCTAGAGGGCAGTGTGGGCTCTTTTCTGCAGCACTGAGCAGCAGAGCAATTTAAAGCAAATTTTACGAGTTGAGCGTCAGTCATTTTTAATGATAGCGCAGATATATTTATATTTACGATATATTTGTCCCCGACTTTAAGGCTATGGGGAAGTAGCACACATCAGTGTGACGAGTTAGGCGCTGGGGGTGCACAATAATTGAATATTTGCTGATGCATTCACTCCTTTACTCATCAACGTCAAGACGCCTCCGTCTTTTCATAGCCTTACATGTGGGAGCAGCTGATTAAATTTTCAAGGAAATGTTGAATTTTCTTGTGATGTGCTGATGTCATCGTGGATCCCTGGTAGTTACATTTGGAGAAAGGTCCACGCCAAGCTCCGAGGTAGCTAACTGCATGGGTATGCGCTCATAGGCTTTAGGGTTAAAGTCTTAAGTCTAAGATTAGAAAGCAGTTTCCCTCTGACCAACCTTCCATCCTCATCACAAGTATTTGTGACTTGTGATGTCAAATCCAGCTCCTTTTAAGGGGTCAATTACTTCTCAGTTCCCTCAACCTACCATAAACAAATGTAGAAATTCTGTTTCTTAGACTTTGGGATTCAGGACTACGAAGTCATATTTTGTGACCATATCAACAACGCTGAATAGTTGCATCACATGTACCCTGATATAGAAAGTGTCGACGTACGACGTCAAGCATAGCTCATTTCCGTTGCTGTTGAACGCTGTCAAAATCTACTGGGGAGACAGGCAGATATAAATCAATGAAACTTCATTTGAACCCTCCAGACTCAGTGGGTCTGGAAGAGAACGACTATAAATGACATCAAACAGGATTTCAGGGGTTGTCTTCTGGCTTTGGAAGGTGAAAGCTGCTACTTTTACTGGTTTTAGTGGCCCATAATGCAGTGCTAAACTACTTTATTTGAGACTGGAAAATGATCTACAAGTAGAACATTATCTAAACTGCACGATGTGTATTTTTTTACACATTAGTAGTATAGTACGCAGGTTCAAAACCAGCCCAAACGCAGATTTTTGTCCCGCCTGCACCCTGAAAGAGCCTGCAACCAAAAAACACAAAACAAAACACATGTGGAGCGCTTTATTTTTATTTAACAGTGGTGCAAATGGCATTTGTGTGTGCATATTGCTAAGCAGGGGGGTTCCCACGAATATTTGTGGTTAAAAATGGTGAAGACACCTGCACTTTCAAGGTAAATGAGAAATAGGACGGACTAAAATACCCACCATGGAAACCCAAAGTTCAGGGTTAGCGTGTCCTCCAAAGGACGCAGCAGAATCCATAAATCACGACATTCTTCTTTTACTATCTTACTTTTCTCAGCATGACAACTCTGTCCCCGTGATCTTCTCTCCTGCGTTCTGAAAGCCAATCAGATCCCCGCTCTTTAAAATTCACTGCCATTTCTTTCTGTCTGCCTTTCAGACGTCTTTCAAACAGCCCCCCCATCCTCCTTCCCATCTGCACCTAATCCTAGCTGTCCTAGGTGTGTCACCTGAGGTTTCCATCAGCCATATGCTTACTCTGCTCCACCACCATGAGCAGCGTCTGGTCTCCCGCGGTCCTGTCCTACTTCCTGCCTTGATCTGTGCCTGGTCGAGTTCTTTCATATGCTAAACTCAGGTACATCAGTAAATATTGTCTTTTGTCTCATATGGTCTCTCTTTAGCACTAATTTCTTCCTGGTTTGGGTCTCCAGAGGGTTTCTGGACCTTCTCACTGGTTATAACCCATAATTTCCTGTACTTGTTGGTCTTTTACTTAATTCTTTCCCCCCCAGATTGGTGTTTGCGCATACATTTTAATTTTATATGGCATTTATATATGAAGGAATGTTAATAAAAAGGTACACATGAAGTCTTTGTGAAGCTACTTCTCAGGATTTGGACTGTTTTATTTCATGATTGTGCACGAAAGCATTGCTGGGTGATCAATGGTGCTACTGATTGAATATTATCAATACAGGGCTGTTCGGTACGTATCCACTGATTCATAGTTACTACAGCCAAAGTTATGGTTAATATTTTCAAAACCTCGTGTTCCTGAGATGCACTGTTGCTTTTAATTAAAATGCAGCTAACTGAGTGGAAAAGGGAATATTTTCCTCCGTAACATCGCCACCTGCTGGTTGTTTTACTTTATCATTGAGCCTTTGTTTTCCTTTTTTTGTCCTGGCATACTGTAATATTATCTCAGGTTGAAACGGAACCATCTTTTCATGAAATAAATTTGAGACGGTAAACATTTTTGACCTTGACATCAAAAAGTGGAACAACTGAAGTGGAGAGCAGCTGGTTTATGTCAAAAAGTCAAGATTTATTAAACATTTGCCAAAGATTTTACAACTAAATGTTGCAGATTTTTATCAAAACTCCAACAAAAGAATTGTAATTTTGAATTAAAGAGTTGCAATTTTGTGACATTTAAATAAAGTCTTGGTTGTTGAAAAAAAAAAGTAATGATTTTTTAATTAAAAAAAATTTGGTACAGTAGTGCCAATTTTATGATAAAAGTTAAAAGTTGAGATTTTCTTTTTATATTTTGTGATTATGCAAGAAAAATATGTGACTTCATAACCAAAGTCTCAATTTGATCAAAGTCAAGGATTTAATGAAATTTAAACTTTTATTACAAAAATTCACTTTTTTCTTGGTGTGAAATCCAACAACACAGCTAGTTGGGAAAATAAAGACTAACTGGCCCTTTAACAGTAACCATGGCGATGATGTGACTCTTGCTATGCTTTATAAAGCATACTTTATCACAAGTCAGTTCTTTAACCATTATTCATACCAAAAAAGAAAAGTACGAGATGCTCTAAAAGCCACATCTGCTGCTGTCTGACCTCTGATCGTGATTAATGTTGATAAAAGCAGAAAAAACAAAACTGGCAGGAGGTAACATATTATGTAAAGACATGCTTTAGGATGCAATTCACGACATGACGCCACAATGTCAAATTAGCTTTCAATAATGCAGCCGAGCTGTTAACTAACCAAATATGCTAAACAGGCGTGTTAGTGCGGCAAAAACAAAGACAACAAAATGCCAACGCTGCGATGCAAATCTGCCATGTTGCGTCCCTGTGCATGAATTGTTTGACATCCCCCCAGTTCTATATCATCCAACTATGGAGAGACAATTCCTCCGTTCCTTAATGATGTCTCTGTGGGAGGGGCTCTTTTTCTTTTTCTTTTTCACAGCATCAAAGACGACACACTCGAAGGCGAGTCTAAGAAATGACTTAATCATTGCAACAGAGTGCATTCTGTCTGTCTCTCGCCATCTCGCTCTTTCATTCGTCTTCACGCACACACACACACATCTTTCTGTGTAACTTTGCTAGAGGCGGCGGTTTGGCACCTTCTCTCTTTCTTTAGAAACATTCTCGCACTAATCAGTGGAGCCCTGTCCCCGGCCGGCACTCGTGGGGAGAGTGTGAGGGCACGAATGAGGCGCCAGAATATCAGCCGTGTGCTCTTTCCTGTCTCTTCCCCTGCAACATCCAACCCCAAAAAAAGAAAAAAAGAAGAGAAGAGACACACCATCCCCTCCCCTTGGAGCCCTGGGTGACTCCTTTTCTTCTACATTCTGAAGCAAATCAACAAAAGGTAGATATAAAGTGACACAAAAAGGGATAATAATGTGGTTTGTGGTGTTCAAAGCTTTAGAAATTATTAGGATTTTGTTCCTTTCAAGGTAACGTTTGATATTATTCTGAATTAAAATGCTCCGCAATCAGTGAAGGATGGTCAGGGAAAACGTATGTCGTGGAGTTAAAGGGGACGTTGCCGGAAATGAAAATTTTGTAGCACAGATGCATGAAAGCAGGTTTGACCAGGTGGGCTGTGAGCTGATGCGTTGAGAGTTGAGCTGTTTTAAAAAAATCTTGTGCTAGTTTGAGTTCACACTGTACAACTTTTACAGTCTCATAAGGTCAATGAAGCATGTTACACGTGTATTTTAGGATCTGAACGCAGGTGCCATCACGTCATTAGCGGGTTGCTGCTAACGTGCTAATGTACCGACCGTTCTGTCTTTCGTCTTTGTTTCTGTCTCTATGAAATCGACCACCGGCGTTTTTCTGTTACGACCTATTTTTCGCCCACGATTGCTCTTCTTTGGTCTGTGACGGCCCATGTGGTGCAGTGTGAACCCAGCATAAGGTCGCTTTCCAACCACGTTCAAGACTCGTTTGTTTTGCCCATTTGTCCAGATTTAAATAAACTGGGCACTGGAATCAGCTCCTGCCACGATGGTGACGACACTGAGCTGCAAAACGACCTTTTAAAACATGTTGATGACATCCATCGGGGGTCTCCAGGTCTCTTTTGTATCGTTAAATTGTAACATCTCTACCCAGCATCCCTTTGCAGCAGCAGGAGGTAACATTGAGTTTAAATCATGACGTCCACCTTTTGTGCTCTGAATTTAAGCTTCGTTTTGTCTGGACACTGGTGTTTAGAAGAAATTAAATAAGGTGTAGCTGGATGTTGCTTTATATGTTATTGTTTTGGCGGAAAAATCTACCATTGGATAAAAATAAAGGAACCTTAACTTGAACATTAAACAATGCTCTTGAATGGTCCACATTCCCTAATAGAAGCTGCAGCTTATACGTGTGTCTGCATGTGCACGCACCCACATGCTCCGAATATGAACCTCCGATCCCATGTTCCACCTCTCACTGTAGGTGTGAATGCACACAGTTCGCGAACAAAAGTCCGGGGACAGCTGAAGTCCCATGTGTCCTTGTCGCCATGTGGAGGCTCTTATCAGTGTGCAGCTATGAGCTTGTGATCTCCCTCCCTCGCTGGTGCGCCAGCATAAAGCCCCCTCAGGCTCCTCTCTCGCCCACCTAAGGTTTCAAGGTTGCTGCTCTGCTGTCACAGTCTATTTTTTTTCCTTTTCCTTTCTTTTCAGTTTCTGTGCTGTGAATAGACTCTTCACCACCCCCTCACTGACTTCACTCTGAGCTTATCATTACTCCCAGATCAGGCTTTGGTAATGTTGTCTTCAAGTCTCTTAATAATAATAAAAAATAAATAAATAAAGCACTCCTACTTTCTGCGGTACAGAATATTTCTTACAAAAGCAGCAAACTCAGGTTGTCTTTTTTTTTTTTTTTTTTAGACATAGCTCAAGCTACATTCATCACAATGCTTAGCTCTAAAAACCTTTTTTATATGTGTACAATAAATAAAAGACATGTTTTAGTTGCACATATTATTCAGTGTCATGTCTTTTTGTACCAGGATGTAAATTTAATTTAATTCTGCTGGGGATTTGGAGTCAGTACCTAGTGGTCAGTCAAGGAACTGCAACATAATGTATTCCCTTGATGAGCTTCAACCCCCAAAACGGGATGGTTGCCAGGTTGGTTTGCACCGACACCGCAGCTTTGATGAAGAAGCATAAATCAGTCAGGAAAGAAGAAAGCAAAAATCACTAGACGTAAAAGCAAAAGTCACCAGACGTAAAAGCAAAAATCACCAGAAGTAAAAGCAAAAATTACCAGATGTAAAAGCAAAAGTCACCATATGTAAAACCAAAACTCACCAGAAGTAAAAGCAAAAATCACCAGATGGAAAAGCAAAAGTCACCAGATGGAAAAGCAAAAGTCACCAGACGTAAAAACAAAAGTCACCAGAAGTAAAAGCAAAAATCACCAGAAGTAAAAGCAAAAAATCACCAGATGTAAAAGCAAAAATCACCAGAAGTAAAAGCAAAAATCACCAGAAGTAAAAGCAAAAATTACCAGATGTAAAAGCAAAAGTCACCATATGTAAAACTAAAACTCACCAGAAGTAAAAGCAAAAATCACCAGATGTAAAAGCAAAAGTCACCAGATGGAAAAGCAAAAATCACCAGAAGTAAAACCAAAAATCACCAGAAGTAAAAGCAAAAGTCACCAGACATAAAAACAAAAGTCACCAGAAGTAAAAGCAAACATCACCAGAAGTAAAAGCAAAAATCACCAGAAGTAAAAGCAAAAATCACCAGAAGTAAAAGCAAAAATCACCAGATGTAAAAGCAAAAATCACCAGAAGTAAAAGCAAAAATCACCAGAAGTAAAAACAAAAGTCACCAGAAGTAAAAGCAAAAATCACCAGAAGTAAAACCAAAAATCACCAGATGTAAAAGCAAAAATCACAGAATTTCCTTTGCTCTCTCATCTGCTGTCCATACATGTAGAAATCATATCAATATGTATAAACTGTATGCTTCTCACATCTTAGCTTGCATTAGATTTGATCTGAAAATGCCTAATGAGAATTCTTTGATTAACCTGCGCCAGTTTTAAAGCATGTGATCAATGTGGAGGTGAACGTTTGACTTCTGCATGAGATGTGCAAGTGCTTCAGCCACAAGTGTGTCAGTATATAATGACATGCTAGAGGGCTACATGGAGCCCTCTCCTCTGCTCTTGTGGAGGGGAAAGAAAAATCAGTGTTGATTACATTTCAATTCGTCTGCTAAGAGCGTAGAGGCAAAGAGAGACTCCAGCCACCATCAAGGTCAGGGCCTTATTCCTCCAGTTTTAAAGAAAGTGAGTACAAAAACGTTCCACCTTCAACTCTGTGTCATGAAATTCAGCTTTGTATTTTCTTTTTTTTTTTTTATGCCTCCTCTGGTTAAAAAGGTCTGCATTGACACAATTCCCTCATGTGCCTCTGAAAAGATGAGTTTCATATCTTGTACATTCCCATTATGACCTCAAATGTGTGAAAAATGTCACAGTTTGGTTGTTATTTAAGTCACGGAGTGAAAGCTTTTCTTTCTTCAGTGGTCGACGGGCAGAGAGAAATTATTTGCTCAGACGTAATTGGACACATTATGGAATGACGCCGTAAATCACGAAATAACTCTTCACGCGGATGTGCTCAGATTTATGGCTTTATAAGAGCATCTGAGGGCAGAACCGTCTTTTACGGGCCTCTTAAAACACTCATGTATTGCTCTTCACTTAATAAGCCCACTGGAAATGAACAGTGTGACTGCACCGGATGAATTCAAGCAGTTTTTAGGAGTTTTACAAGGTCAGCTGTGCTGTTAGGATGCTTAGAGTTCTCACACACACACACACACGAACATAAATCGAAGCATGTCGGCCTTGGTGCAGTAAAATCTGCTGTCTCTCTGTCATTCCTTACAGTCGTCACAAACCTCAACACATTCGTCTTCTCGCCATCTCTCTTCTTGCTCAGGCCTTGGAGGAACCATAACTGAATGCAGTCAAAACACCACAGAGGAAGAAAAAAAATGAGGCGCATGTGAGTCTTCTCCTGAACTGTCCTGCATCCCTCTTGCAAGATCACTTCATGCACTTTCTCAAACTTTTCACGTATTTCTTTCACAACGATCTTGTCATTGGGTGTGAGGGGTGATTTATGAGCTGAGAGGTCGTCAAATTCTTCACACAAAGGAGGATTTAAAAGAAAAAAACAGGGTAAAGTAAAGATTTCATACCAGATACTCTTCCAAAACTGTCCCCTCTCTTTCTCAGTCAGTCTGGAGGACAGCAAAGTCAGAAATTCAGACCTTTTTAAACGGGTTTTTAGATCCACACTTCAGCTTGTATTAATTTTGTCCAACTTAACCACAAAGAATGTCAAGGAAACACAGGGAGAACCACCAGCAGATGTAATCCAGCCACATTTGCGCTCTCCTCTCTTCTCCTTTTTCAGATGCTGCCTCCTCGCCTCCCAAACCTTCCATCTTGGCCATCCTGGTGTTCACCTGCACCTGTAGACTGGACTCCAGTGTGGGATGAACGCTGGTGTGGCCGACCTGCAGTCCAACCCTCCGACAACCTCATATTTATAGATTTTTATACCAGATATTTGTATATTTTTGTCCCTCTCCTCTCTCTGTCCTGTCGCTTCTGATATACTATAGGGTCCCCCCATAACTGATCCAGGTCCTGGTCCAGGTTTCTTCCACAGAGGGAGTTTTTTCTTGCCACTGTTAGGCTTTGCCATGTGCTCGGAGGTCATGATCTGGGTTTCTGAGAAGCACCTAGAGATGATGTTGTTGTAAACAGACGCTATAGAAATAAATTTAAGCTGAATTGAATTGAATTGAACATTTTCAGGCATTACTGGAAGAACGTCATGTGATCACTGGGACCAGTTTCCACTCTAGTGCCCATGATGTCTGTAATTGTAACGCTGATACTTCATTTCTTTGCTTCTCCCTTTTAGATCTCAGCCGTGGTCGACGAGTTCAGAAGTGGATCTCGTTCAGAAGCTAAAAACTAAAAACACAAATGATGGCAAGCAGAGCTTCCAAGCCTGGATACCTGCACAAAACCACTTTTAATGAGCCAAGGTCACAGTGAGAGCAGAAATGACAAGAACCATTGGATAGTTGCATCGACAAATGACTGATTTCAGTTTGGAAATGACATTTGTAGTAAAGACATATAAAACAGCACAGCTCAACGTGACATCCTTTATCTTTTATGGTCGTTATAATCTCGACTGGTGGAGACGACTTTATCAGTTTGCACCAAGAATTTTACAACTCACTTTCTCTCTGTGCTGGTGTGTTGCTGTTTTTTTTCCTCATCAACCTATTACCAGTAATTTCTAAGGACCAAAAGTGTCCAATCCTCCGTCTGCTGTCGTTTGATTCATGTCTGGGTTAAGCACGACCCTTTGACTTCCCGGCACACTCAAATCTTTTGTCATGCCGCTGACATTTAAGCTTTGATTGCCTCTGCTGCATGACGTGAACAGCAGCTCTCTGGACTACAGGGGCTGCCCTCGCATATAAACCCAAACACGCACCTTTAAGACTGCTGAATTTTGGTTATTGGCATTATTACAGCAGTTAAGGGAAGTTTATATGAGATGATTCACTTTATCTCTTATGAAGCTCCATATTGAAGTTACAAGAGCAATCATTTCCTTCACACTCTCTTGCCCCCGTGCGTCCTCTTTCCTTCATTCCTTCATCATTCATATCTCCCCCCATCGCTCTTGTCCACACTTAAAAGTGTACAGGTTTATTTTTACAAGGACATATACAGCCGGGATGACATACGGCCAGCAATTTCCTGTCAACTTGTATCGCAGTATTCTTGCTTAAGTGTTGGCAAAGTGGTAATGCTCCAATATCTGTCAGGTGTAGATTTAAAGTGCCATTGGATCATGGAGACTTCTTCTTTTTTTCATTATCAGTTATTGAACCCGCAACCTTTCAACAATAAAGTGCCAATGTCTTCTTCAATACCTGCTTTGTTGTTGAGAGTGAAAGGAGATCTCAATCGAAAGGGAAGAAAAACTGGGAGCAGAGGAGCTGGAGGGAGGATTTTTATCTGTGTGCAGCACATGATATTTTCTTCACTTTAAGACTCCGGAGCTGACAAGATGATGGATAATGTTTTAGGGCCTGTTCTGTTGGGAATGATCTGTTGTTGTCTCTACCATCAAGTCTGGAGAGCAGAGACAGAAAGAGAAAGGGGGAATGAAAGAAGCTGACAGAGGGCAGCGGACAGAGCGAGAAGAAGGAGTCCTCATTACAGCCCGAGCCTGCTGGGCTGAGTTCACCAAACTGGAGCAATTTGAAGTTGAAAGTTTAAAGAATTTCCCTGTCTTTTTCAAGTGCGGTCTCTCTCTACGCTTAAATAACAAAGAAAGACACACAAACGTACACCTTCGGGTCCACCCACATGCTCTTAATGCCCTTTGCTCTGGCCTGTGGGAACTCATTATCTTCCCAGACGAGCAGGTCTCCTGCCACCGTCGCTTTCAAATGTTTGGGTTGTGACAACACTTGGTTGGGAGGAGACAAAAAGGCAAGAAACCGTTTACATGGGCGCGGTCTTCAGGGTGTCGCGCAGTGCATCTGTGGAGCCCTTAAAAATGAGCCAATAGGGAGGGAAAGTGAACTCATCGCCCCCTGCTGGAAGCGCTCCAACTTCTATTCCAAAATGAACGGGAATTTCTGTTCAAAAGATTTGTATTTCAGTTCACACGTAAAAGTTGAGATAATGGATTCCACATGATATGCGTGTCGTGCCGTTCTTTCTATTCAGGTGGTCATACTTAACTTTTTCCATCGATTTAAATTGTTTTTAATGTTCTTTAATAAGCCGATAAAAGACTGCATGGACCAAACGTCACGTCTGTGTCTGGCGCCTTTCCACAGTTAGCAGCCGGAGAGTAATCAACATGCATAGCATGGTGGTTCACTTTCCCTCCCTATGCAAAGAGACGGCAAAACTACCAACACGACATTCAAACAAACCAGAAAGAGGCACAGAATTGACCTATCGCAAGCCCCGCCTCCCTTGGTTACTGTTGCTAGGTCCGACAAGCCAACCGGACTTGCATGGTGATCTCACCGTGTCTCACTGAGCTCCCAGGAGAAATATTGGCTGATTTTTGGAAGAATAAGGTGAATATTTCAGACAGGAGCAGACAGAAGGCCTTGGAGTACACTTTATGGATGTATTCAAGATGTCTTGCTCACTCGGCAAAATACAGATAAAAATAAAAGCTAAAGCTTGTCGATCAGAGCAAGAGTGAACCACTGCATCACCTGGTGATCGAGACAGACGACCACAAAATGAAGGAGCAACACTGTTCCTGTAAAGCTGGGTAGGTGTTTGAGCACGATTACAATTATTTAGAAGCAAAAGCAGTAGTCTATATAACACAACATGGAGCAGGTTGGCTAGTTTTAGTTTTTTATTTTCATTTTGGGTTCACTAGCTGGTGTATGATGGCAGTATAACATAATACGACATTTATTAAACATATTTACTTACCTTGGAGCAGACAAAGCTGTGCTTGTTGATTTTTGAGATGTTTCACTGGGTTTCAGACCGTCCACAAAATTTAATCTACAGTCTACACTTTTCAGAGTTTGGTTTTGGGAAGAGGAAAAAACATTAAACCTCTCAGAGTAACACGAGTCACTGTTACAAGTACCCCAGGCACAACGTTTAACCATAATTATAAAAAAAAAAAAAAAAAAAACAACGTTCAAACCAGCTCCAAATGAAGAAAGTAGCTCTGTTTCTACTGAAGTCAACAGGGCTTCTTTCCCTGTTCTGTGTTGCGCTGTGATTGGCCAATCTGCGTTTCAGGGGTGGGGCTTGCTATAGGTCAATTACAAAAAAAAACTGATAATAACTGTGGAAAAAAAAAGATATGACACTTAATGGCAACAGGATTTAAAATAATAGTAGTGGAAAATAACTTCACACACTTAAATGCCTCCGCATTTTATGTGTAGGGAGGGGAGGGACAGGAAAGGAAGCAAAGGAGGAGG